>JACEVL010000480.1:1599278-1634278 GCA_020284085.1 Aporrectodea caliginosa | reverse complement strand
TCAGTCAGTTATGTAGCCTGTTATAGGGCATGGCAGTCGAACTTCAGCGCCAAAGGACGTGAATACCACGACTGTAGTTCCTCTAGGTTAATAGTAAATTACTAACTTCTCCAGCGCCTGATGCCCAAGGCTTATAATGATGGAGCGCAGAAGCCAAGCTTCATGCTAATAAGGTCAATATCCAGAAAATCGATATCCGTGCAATGTTTTCGTACGGTAACTTACAAGATGTTCTGTTCTTGATGATTTTAAAAGCATATAATGCTAGATTGTGATTTGGTCATGGCGTTATATAAATGTTCTCAATAGTTAAATAAAAATGATTTAAAATGATAAGACTAAACTTTTACTGGCAGTTACGATGTTTCTTATCACTGCCTGTCATCTTAATGCAGTGGATAACCTTAAGATTAATATTATTACTTTAAGGTACTTTTCTGTTCATTTTGCAGGCAATACAGATGAAGTTTCCACTCCAGTTTAGGATATTGCCGGTCGAAGGGAAACTCGCAAAACACGTAAAGATAAAGACGATGATAATGTATTACGCTACTATGCGCTACCTAGTAATTGGTATAGTTTGATGTCAAGAAGAAAAATGCTGTGTGATAGATTATAAATTGCTGCAGGAAAGTGCCGAAAAACTCTGCTATCGTGTTCTAAGAATCCCACTCGATCAGTTCATTGAACATTGAGCATATGGCTGCATGGTCCAGGCCATTCGGCTGCTAGATAAAATTCTGTATAGTTGCATTTCTAACTATTATGCTGGCATTGTGGATGAAAATTTCGTATATGATCTATAGTAGGCTACCGTATCTTTAGTTATCTAACGCACGTCAATGGGCAACATATGTAAACAGTGTTACACAAATTAAGTGTTTTGTTTAATTGGTAATATTGTGTATGCATACATGTAAGCATCAAGACATGTATGCATACACAATATTACCAATTAAACAATGTTCAATGAACTGATCGAGTGGGATTCTTAGAACACGATAGCAGAGTTATTATTATTATTATTATTATTATTATTATTATTATTATTATTATTATTATTATTATTATTATTATTATTATTATTATTATTATTATTATTATTATTATTATTATTATTATTATTATTATTATTATTATTATTATTATTATTATTATTATAAACTATTATTGTTCCTCTAAAATCATTGTTATTATTAATATTATTATTATTTAATAATTTTATTGCCCGGAGTCTAATGCATTTACTTTCGATGCACAATCAATTTGGAAAGACCAATTTCTAGTTTATATATCATTAAGCTGAAAGTGATAAATCAAGTTGAATCAGTTGCATAATGTGTATATATTATGTATGTTGCATACGTATTTCATAATTGATTCACATTCTAAGTATATACTATTTCTACCGGAAAATGCTCTTTGTAACATTTATAGTTTGAAAGAAAACTTTACTTTGATAGCAAAAACATTCATGTCTTAGTGCCTTTATGTGGCTGTTGTGTCTCTTAGTGCAGCCTTCTTCATACCGGGTTCGATTTGTTGGTTCTTTGTTAATATTTGTGAAAGTCTTTAGATAAGTCTAATTTAGACTTTTTATATAATTAGTGTTCAGCATTGATGACCGTTTTTATTCGTTTTATTCATTGATGACTGTTTTTATTCGCTGTGAGCCATTTGTTGCGATTTCCACCATTACAGTATAGATTTGTTTTGGGTTTTTCTATGCAATGTATCAGCTGTTTATCGTTACAGTAAGCCAGTTTTGTTGTATTTTCAAAGGATGCAAGCATATTATATGTCTCAAGCCATTGTTCTATTATTTACGACACTGTCGTTGAGTGCAATATGAAGGCCTACCTTGTAGTTTTAATTAGGTTGTTTTCTGAACATAAGCTTTACTTGCGATCTATTTATCTAGTTATAATGAAGTGGGATATTAGGACTGACTGGTGTAGGTCTTTTTAAACATTTCTGCTCCATTATCGCCCTCCTAACGTACTTCGCTGTGAATTATACACCGTACGTACATCGTCGGTGGAACAATGAAACGGTCAAGGAGAGGAGGACTACCCGTCTTTACATGCCGAGGCTAAGAAATATATTGGCTGACACTTCGCACTCATGGCTTCGAGAGTTAGCTATGCTACGACTTTGCTACGTAACGAAGAGATCTAGGACCCGGTACAGTTGACTTTATGGGCTCCAATTTGGATCGGTACAACTGACTTTCTGGATCCCAATTTGAACCGATGCAGTTGACTTAATTGACCCCAATTTTAAGCTGTGTCCCACTTTATTGAGTAGTGTCTCATCTGACTCTGGAGCAAATCGTCCCACAAATTAGTATAAATGTTTAGATGTACTGAATTTAGCATTGAATTTATTTCAGGCCAGAGACCGTCTGATATGGCATGCTTTTTACTGTAGACTGGAGATTAAAGTTATGTTGTAAAAGCGCGTCTTACCGATAGGCTACTCGTACTTTGAACTGTTACACAGAAGTTTGAAGAGTGCATTCACTTTGTAAATGCTGAATCAAAAACTACCGGGTTGCTGTGCTTTGATTGGGTTATGTTCTCCAGACAGTGACTGCCTCGAAACACGTAGGGTCTATTCACATTTATGTACATTATTTTCAATATAGAATTTGTTTCTTTTCAAAGCATATTTTAATCATTTGAACAGTATTCAGAATGACGCAATCTAAAGAAAATCTGTGCAGCCATAGCACATGTAAGCTTAATGTTTTATAAGCTAGTATGATCATAGCATAATCTGTCGGTAGACCTGTTTATGTTCATGTCTCTTCCAAAGTTTCGGAAGCGCCTGAAGTCTGTATTATTCGGCACAAATTTAACTGATACGGCTCTGGAGCGCTACTGAAGAATACGTCCTTGTATTGACAGTTCATAAATGCCACATTACAATAGCAAATACGCATATTTAATTATTTATAAGCTTAGTCTACCTTGGCATTGAAAGAAGGGTTATCTTTTTTCCACAAATGTTGTTCAGTCCCACTTTATTGAGTAATTTCATCAATGTTATTATTTCCAAGATTACGTTACAACAGTTTCTAATTAATGCACAATGTTTCTCAAGTCTCTCATGTTATTAATTTCATTCACAGACTCCTGAATGGACCTGTTTCGCTTGTGTAAGTCAAGTAACAAGATGAACGGATGGTGAACAAATGTCCTTTAGTCATTTTTATCAATGTTATTCTATCCAGGACTATATTTGACAATAGACTTAAGCAAAACAAACATTTTAGTTATCAAATTAAACTCTAATAATTGAATTTTCGGATCTGACTAAACACTTGCAAATATAAACATCAATTAATCAGTATTATGATTAATGCAGAATGTTACTCAACTCTCTCATGTTGTTAACCAGGCGCAGAGTTCCGCTATTGAAGTTCACGGATCTGATGGCTATAAACCATAATGTCGAGATAAATTTTAGGCTACATTTTGTAGATAATTAAAAATGCAAAATCCTTATTATCAATATAAATATGTAATTTGATGGTAAAATATTGACGAACAGTTATCTTTTTATAGAGTGTATTTCTAAGCTAAATAAATAACGTCGAGTTCACAACGATGTAAAGAACTTACTCTAGTAAATCTGGGATTCATAATATACCAAAATCCCAATACGTACAGCGTCGTAAAATTATTTAAAACATAATTATGTTAGCCATGTTTTAATCGCTCATTCAACTTCTGCTTCTACTAAAATATTTTGATATGCTCATCGAATGTCTAGTTTTACTGCAATAATTTAGCACCAATACCATGGTTTCATCGCTAATCCAACTTCTAATTCTGCTATAAATATGCTCATCCAACTTCTAATGTTACTGCAATAATTTAGCATTAATACCATGGTTTCATCGCTCATCCAACTTCTACTTTTACCATAAATATGCTCATCCAACTTCTAAGGTTACCTGGTACTGTAACAATTTAGCATTAATACCATGTTTTCATCGCTCAAACAACTTCTAGTTTTACTATGGCATATAGTTATTAGTTATGTACTGCTATACGTATTGGCATTTGGGTATATGCATCAGTGATTGCAAGTCCTTCATACGTAATAGACTTGAATAGAGATATTCTTCGATACTTGCACCATTATTGACAGTGAGAATCAAAATCTGAGTTTGCTTACTCACGAATAAACTGAAAGCGACTGTTCTTTGCATACTTGGATAAAACAACAATTGCGTGAATTCAATTTAAAGCGATTGCATAATTAGGACTAGTTTACATGTAGACAGCTAAGATGAAACTGCAACAATGAAATATGATTAAAATTTGTATAAATTCGGGAAGAATTGTCGACACAGTCCAATATTTTCTAAACTGGCGAAGCTTCGTAATCGTCTACTAGTATGCATAATAGCGATAAGCAAAGTCATATACAATTCACAAACAGGTCAAAAGCATATTTTATAAGTAAAGAGCTCATATTTTAGCTTTCGTTAGAGGAAAATATTGTCTACACGTCAAGTAAAAAATTATGTGAATTTTTTGGCAACACGATTTTCTTCTCTCCTTCTGATTGTCGTTTTATGGCGTGAAAGAGATTTGCCAATCCGCACCTTATTCTGTCGAGCAAGAAGGCAATTGTTTCTTGGCTATGGTGCAGCACAGTTCTTTCATGCATCAAGAATAATATTGGAATGTTGACATTCTGAAATAATATCTAACTGAAGTGCATACAGAACCTCTTCTCAGCTCAGCATGATATTTTACATTAGCTTCCGATAACACGAACGTTTTCTCGATTAAATAAGCTGTATATCGATTTGCAACAGTCAGATAGGACAATTATACTCTTGGTAAATAATTATATTGACGTTATAACATTTACTCCGTAAAATCACTAGCTTAGAAGTTGCAATGAGACGTGCAGGAGTAATGCGTAGAGTGTTGGAAAGCCAAGTAATTGTAAGTTTTTTCACTCTGGAATCACACGATCTGTACGCATGATGGGCAGTTATCCACGGCTTTCGGGATTGGCTGAAGATAGTCATCACTGTCTTTAGCAAACGCTTTTAGCTTGCCATCCGTATCGTTGTCTTCATCTGAGTCGTTAGGTACACCCATTTTTCTCTCTTTGACATTTCCGACCATTTGAAGGTAGTCACTGGAGCCAGAAGGAAGATTACCTTTTGCGATTCCTCTCTTTGGAACTGGTGTAGTATACCTCTCTTCTTCAGGCTCCTGGCTTGGGCATTCTGGCGTCTTTCTTGTAGCTGAGTCCTCTGTCTCGGGGTTGAATTGATCCATCTTCGCAAATTGATCCAAAGTGTCGTATTGAGACGCAGTATTTCCCGTGGCAAACACTAAAGCGCTGTAACACTCCGTCAGCGGAGGGTGATTGTCATGTGACGTCGTCGCCTGCGCTGCAACGTCATCATCTGCATCAGCGCCATCTATCCAGTCATATATATTCGGTGTTGCGGTTGGCATGATGTCATAGTCGATGGAAGTGGGTCTTTGTAGTCTTTGCAAGGGTACGGTACTTGAAGTTGAAGCATTGTATATCATGTTTAACTCTACAAAAAGTTATGGCAAATTCGTTCAAGTGGATTAGCGTCTCATTGCTGTGCACCATATTCTAGTGGTTTGTGTGGTGGTCGAGGCAGAACTTTATACAAGATTTCTCCTCTACTACTACTGCTGCTACTGCTATCATCATCATCATCATCATCATCATCATCATCATCATCATCATCATCATCATCATCATCATCATCATCATCATCATCATCATCATCATCATCATCATCATCATCATCATCATTATAAGCAGTTTTCCTCAGTACATTTGTGGAGTCAATATCTCTGAAGACTAGCCATTCAAGTGCATTCTCCTTTGTTTAAAGTGGATTTTCACACCCGCTCTATTTCATCCTTTAGTTTAAACAAACAATCATGTAAGCCGTTTAGTAGTCCTACCTCTGACTCTTCTGAAACGCACGTAGCGTTGAATTCCCAAACCAACGAGGAGTGAGACGAAAACCAGCACGGCAAAACAGAGAATCAACGAGATGATATCTGAAAACATTGTATCATGTGCACCCAACATCAGATATCATGCCATACATCATGTATACGTGACAACTAAAGACGGTAGAATGGTTCTTGCCTCTTAGTCGGCTACTATTAGAGATGCTGAGGAGGACACTCACTGAAGAAAGAATGGAAGAAAGAAGAAACGGTTTCATTTTCACTCAATCGTTTTTATAATGCCAATTCATAAGATCATAGGTAAGGTCAACGTTAACGGACCTGGCAACCATTCGCTCTAAGATTCTGGATATGTAGTACTCTTTTCTGAGCCGATAACTTTTATTTATTAATCGATAATTGTTAGTTGTCAATTATAAATTATGAAATATCAAATTATCAATTGTTTGTTACTAATTTTTAATTACTTGCAACTTCTGTCGCGTCAATGTCTAGTGCAGAATGCATCGACCAATGGCGCACCAAGACTAAACCGTAGGCCTAATTCAATTCCCGGTGCAATGGAAGTTTACATTATCGGAATAGATGAGGTCACTTCAGGATAGCGGCGCTCAAATTAAAACCTGGAAAACTCGATTTTGTGACTAGGGAATGCAAACCCGACGCCTTTTTTCGAACCGGGTTTTGGGTTTGACGGCCGTAAAAACACGGGTAACCCGGGTTTGGACGGGTTTACAAATTTTTCATGACAAGTATTATTACTGCGCTATTTCAAACAACGTCGTCGTATGCCGCTACAAAGTGCTGTAACCGTCAAGAATTTGCATAACACAGACAACTTGAGAAAAATCGTGATAAAAGTTGTTTCATGCAAGCAGTGCTTTTCCGGAACTGAACAAATTCAGAACAATTATGGAAGCCATTGGAATGGTTCCGAAGGGCTAAACCAGAGCATCTTATTTTAAAGCATATTAAATATATCAATAAACTCTGAAAAAGTTAAAATTAAATTCAAGTAACTAGGCCTACATAATTTGTTTTAAATGTGAGACTAAATTATTTATAAATTATAAGGGCTAAACCAGAGCATCTTATTTTAAAGCATATTATATATAACTTATCAATAAACTCTGAAAAAGTTAAAATTAAACTCAAGTAACTAGGCCTACATAATTTTTAAAAAATGTAAGACTAAATTATTTTTTAGTAGCTAAAAAGCTTCCGAAACGCCGTACCGGATCGTTCTGTCTGAAAAAGTATTGCATTTAAGAATTGTCAAAATGTCACTGACTCACTCTAAATCGTCTACATCGCAGTATTATAGGCCCTGCCTCTGCCAGCCCTGGGTCCTGCTTACGACTTTCAATGCCTGACATCACGAAGGATCTAACCTTATCTCTATGGTATAGCACTAGTTTCTTGATAGAGTTCGCAGATTTCGGAAGATTACGAAACTCACTGTCTATCAATATGCTGCACATGTCCTCTGATATAGCAAAAAAACTCTAAAAGGCAGCCCATGCATCACACGCAGTCATCCTGGCGATGGTTGCAGCGAGCCTGTTGTCATTTGTTTCCAGAAGGTAATTACTGACTGGTCATCGTTACATTCGTTACTCTGTAACCTAATTTGGCAGAACCAGAACTTACTGAAGTAGATACTGCGTGAGAGCCATCGCAGCCTGAGCTTGTGCTTGGACTAGGAAGCCTACCATCTTTGGCTTCGTCAGAACGACAAGGATCACCAACGTCCTTGTGTTTGAGCAGGTTTATCTTGTGCTTGGACCGGAGATGAATATGAATACTTCTTGTTGAACCGCCAGCAATTATTATCAGCTGCGATTTACATAACTAGCATTGAACCTTCTGTCCCATAGAATCGCGAATGAAGGGGTTCCCAAACACCACTCTTTACATTTGCTGATCTAGACATTGTTTCTTAAGTTACTAAATTTAAATAAAAACAGTTTACCGCTATTATTTACGAATTCGAAGCCAAGACGCCGACAAGCCATTAAACTCAAGATGTGAAAATGTGAAGCCACACTCATAAGGCTCACGAATAAAAATATGGAATGATCCAACAAATACGCAAATAGAAGTAGTATTATGTCACCGTTATCATCCACTATTGTCGTTCCTATTTCCATTACTCTGCATTTATGAGTTTCTCAGCGTGAACAACGGTGAAAGTGACGCTTTTCTAACTCGCCGAACCCGGGTTTCAATCGCGTTCAAACCCGGGTTTTGGGTTTCAAAAATGCCGGATTACCCGGAAAGCCCGGGTACATTAAACCCGGGTTTGCATACCCTAATTGTGACCGGCAACTAATAAACGAGGCTGGCAACTGTGGCCATGCCTGAATGAAAAGTTTAGTAATTGGGCCCGCATAGAGACAAAAATAAAGCTTTCGGCTGCACTGAATATGTAGTTTGTTGGACACGCCTGATTGAAAATGTGAGCAAATTGGTCTTCAATTTCATAAGTACTGTCAAAGGGTTTTTATATCACAACAAAGCGTCATAATTGCTATCAACTAATTTTCTGAAATTATGAACGGGAAGGAAGCATAAGACTATAATACTGGTCAATATTGTGAATATTGTTTGAAACTGCAGAGCATCGGACGAGATTCAGTTTGCTTTCTGTGAAAGTGAGAAATTGAATTGTTTTCCATTACAAAATTTAGATATGTATTTATGAAATAATAATAATAATAATAATAATAATAATAATAATAATAATAATAATAACTACTACTACTACCACCACCACCACCACCACCACCACCACCACCAGTTGAGTTTACGATTTTCCATGATGACAGACATTTTCTGTTAATTTACAAATTAGCGTAACCAACACTTACACCAGTTATTAGAACCACTTGGCTTTGGTGTAGTTGTGCTGAAAAGTCCATCCTCTACTGGAAGCGGAGCGACATACACCTCCTCTGTAGTCTTCAACTGCGCCCAATGTGGAACTAGTCTTGGAGACTTCCAAGTGTAGGTGTAAGTTGGTAGATTGGTTGCTGTCGCTTTGACGCTTCCATTATGCCACTGGAAAAACATTCTGTACGAGAAATAAGTAGTTTTACTAAAATCAGCAACAAAAGTGAGCGTTGAAGTGATGCTTATGTTGAGCAACGTTACCGTTGATACCCCGTTAAGGACTGTCTTTTGGTCTTCTTCCTCTCCTTTGTCGTCTGTTGTGTGTTGTTTCCATTCGACCGTTGGAGCCCACATCCCTCGGAAGTTGACTGTACATTGCATCCAGATGCTATCGCTTTCTCTCAGAGTCGCGTTGTCTTCGGATGTGTAGTTGGTCTCACAAAATGGTTCACTCTCTGAAAGTCAACAGGATGCGTGAACTTGGGATGGTAATTCCTGTTTGGGGTCGTCCATTAATTATGTCAACAAAATAGGGGGAGGGAGTTTGGAAAGTTTGACAGTTGTTGACAAGGAGGAGAGGGGTTCGGTACAATTTGACGTCAACAAACTTTTTCCAATGAATCAATACAGATTACAGACCCTTCAAAATGGTAGCGAAAACATTAAGTAATGCTAAAAATGTATGAAGTGCTTAATGTTTAATTCTACTAAAAAGCTGGTAATAAACTAAACTCGTATATTTTGAAATTCGAAATTGCATTTTTAGTGTAAAACATTTAAAAAAATGATTCTACATGTATCGAGCCATTGTGTTTCTTTTGTGTAGGGGGTTCTGGGATTGTTGGCATCCTTTTTTAGCGGGGTCTGTCAATGTTTGACAGTTGTTGACAAGAGGAGGGGTAAAAAACTGCCGAAAATTTGTTGACATAATTAATGGACGACCCCTTTGGGCTCGTAGCTTCAAAGGATAGACTAATATTAGCCTATCTGCGGATCGACCTTCCTTTTCTACTCCTGCATGTGAACCTGGATCTAGGATATGACCATATTATGTGCATATCACGACAATCACGACTTCCATAAACTGCGTCTGATCGGCACAATACACTAATCATCAATTTTACAAAAGGTGCATTTACTCTGATAACGTTCTTGTGACAATGATGAGGTCGACTTTGTTAATGCTATCTAGGCCAGCCTCTCGATTTTGTATTCTCCAACTTAAATCTGTTGTGAAACGCTGCAGCCTTGATGATTATCGTGAGTTCCGAAGTACAGTCACAATTTAGGCTGTTTGTAATTTTTTTATTAATGACACAGGCGTTGGGATTTTATGGAAAATTTCTAAGTTTGCAGATGATGCAAACTATGCAGAGCAGTAGATGATGAAAAAGAGCGAAGATAGTGTGAGAAGATCTAAGAAAAATGTTCAGATGGTCACAGGACTACAGGTAGCAGATGCCCTGTAATTTGGAGAAGTGCTATGCATGTGGGTAGAAAAACAGCGAGTTTTCATAATGAAATGCGAGGTATGGTATTGAAAGTGAGTAAGAAAGGAAGTTGGGAGTGATTATGCACAAGAGTACAAAACCTTCAAGGCAATGAAGGCTAGCTCAACTTTAGGCATGATAAGAAGGACCATAGTCACCATAGACAAGGATATAATGTAAAGGATCTACAAACTGGTTAGGCCCCAGTTGGAATGCTGGATCCAGGATTCCAGGTATGGAATCCATACCTGAAACAGGACATGGAAAAGCTGGAGAAAGTTCAAAGAAGAGCTACAAAAATTATTTGGGGAAAAGGATTTGAGCAAGGAATAACGGTTAACAAGCTGTGTACTAACAACATTGGAGCGAAGGAGCAGAGGAGATCTAATCGAAGCTTACAAGATTATCACTGGATAGGAATCATTAGAGTGGGAGAGGTTCTATAAATTAGCACAAAGCAGATGCTCTTTAATTTAGAAAAGTGCTCAGTGATGCATGTGGGAAAAAGAAACAAACAGTTTTCGTATGAAATGGGGGTGGGGTAAAGTATTGAAAGTGAATGTGGAAGAAAGGGACTTAGCAGTGATTGTGAACAAGAGTGCAAAAAATTTAAGGCAATGTGCTGAGGCATCAAAACAGGCTGACTCAAATCTACATGTAGGTACATGTATGATAGGATGGACAATTATCACCAGAGACAAGGATGCAATGCTGAGGTTGTACAAATCACTGGTCAGGTCACAGTTGGAATATTGCATCCAGGTATGGAACCCATACCTGAAACAGGACATGAAAAAGCTGAATATTGTTCGAAGAAGAGCTACAAAAATGATTTGGGGTACAAAGATATGAGCTACGAAGAAAGGTTGAAAATCTGTGGACTATAGGAATTGGAGAGAAGGAGGAGCAGACGAGATCTAATCGAAACTTGTAAGATTATCGCTGGATAGTAATCTATGAATTAACACAAAACAAAGCAATTAGGGAACACACGTATAAATTATTTAAGAAGCCGAAAGGAACATTAGGGAAGAAATTCTTTAGTCACTGTGAAAGCTGTAAACTTGGGGAATGGTTTCGATGATAGTGGACATTATTACAGCTTTTAAGACGAAACTAGGAAAATTGGGCTATTAAATTAGTTCCAGGTTAATTTTCAATAGTTTTAACATAGACTAAAGGTCTTCTGAACCAATTAAAACCCTTGTTATGTTATGTTTTGTTATGCTATGTTATGTTATGTGGGAGGTTTTTAATTCCAAAGTGTAACGTCATCATAATTATGACATCAAAGGCCGTGGACGACAATTCAAAATTATGTACAATACAATTAAAACAAAGAATTTATAGAGTCCGAATGACACCATTTAAATTTGTCTAAAGGCGTATTTTACAATGTAACTAATATTCATTGTTTGACATTATAATATAACTCAGCTATTAATGTCTATGATACTTGCAGGCAAGTTATACAATGCTTTGCAGAAAATATCATACGCAATTTATTTCTATTGTACTTTGATTGTTCAAACATTGCAATCAAATATTATTAGGCCTAAAGAAATATATTTATAGTCACAGATTGAAAACCACAGTTCTTATGCTAGAAACATGAATATAAAAGAGTAGTTTAATTTTACCAGAGTTTCTTAATTTTTTACTTTTTATTGTTAATAAAGCTATAATAGGCCTGTGGTTATTTGTTATACATGCCATTTTGACATGAGACTTTTATTTTAGCTACAAATGTTTACACAAGGAATCAATCAATACAAAAAAAACAAATTAACATAATAATATACATGTACATGCAGGCGGTTTTTAAAAACTTTATGCCATATTTTATCTATGCATATATTACAGCCCATGCAACAACTGAAAGTCTACACAAATAACAAGACCAGTACTGATTGTGCTCTCAAATGTGGTCACTTACTGGAAGAGCTGCATGGTTGAACAGCCCAAAACGCAATAAGTGTAAGATCGTCATGCTGATGCTTAATTGCCTGGCCGAAACTACTCCACCCTATCTTTGGGGACCTCATTTAAGTGTCCTTGACCGCGGATCACCTTGGTCTGAACGAGAGGGCGATCTGGTCGTTCTATTGAGCTGTACATCCACACTCCAGTATAAAGATACACAGTGATTAGACCGTCAATCTGGGACAGACTGACGCGAGAATCTTTCTCTGCCGATATTTGGCCAATTACTGAGGACATTCTATTCGATAGTAGTCCTGTGCTGTGAGGTCGGGAACCTCTCGGAGTAGGATTCATAAGAGGTGCTATATAAATGTCCAATAACTGCAAAGAGATCTTTCGCATATGTGTCCAACATTGCGGGACTCTCGCTGTCTCTGTCTTTGCTTCTGTTTCTGCTGTCTGTCATTCTGTATGTCTCTCTCTCTTTTGCTCATATCCCCAAATAACGGAAGACTTTTTCAGCTAGGCCTACTCGCTGCCGAAATAAATTTGTCAACTATCGCCATTAATTAACGCCCCGCGTAAAAGTGGTTTAAATAATTATATATAAATAATAGAGATAGGCTAAATAAACTCCATATATACATGGCGCAGAGAAGTAGAAAGAAGAGCAGTTCTTTAGCTAGAACTAAGAGGCAGCTGTGGGTCTGAAGTGTTAGGGACCTAATGTTTCTCGGCCTAAGCAAATGAGGCCAGTCCTATCCCCATCAATTGCCGCTTAATCTTCTCACTGAAAGTGCACCGTAAGTGTACTCATTATAGCTAGATGGCTCAAGTGGATCGACAGGTCGAAACAAACATCTACGCTGGTGGGATTTGAGCTTCTCAATTAACAGTTCAGCATGCCAACCATTATACTATAAAGCCAGCTCTCACGCAATAGTAAAACGTCATTGCCCTTACCAAAGACGATTAGATCTGCACTGAATTGCATCTGTGGTTTGTTCACAAAGGCATAGCACGTGTAGAGACCAGCATCGTCTAACTGCGTTGCATTCAAGTACAGTAGACCAGACCCATGTTCGTCAATATCAACACTGTATTTAGGGTCTAGACTTTGTCCTCCATTGTTCTTCGTGAATAGGAATTCTTTGCTGGAGCTCATTGGACGTGTGATGGTCCATCTGTAGACGGATGATCCATTGGTTGTGCGACATTCCATAGACATCCAGCTCCCAGCAACAACAGCGGTGTTACTGGGTGTTACAGTCACGCTTCCATTGGCTGAAACATTAACAGATATAAATGTACTCACACTGTGAGATAAGATCTTACTTGAGTTGCTTCTGTTAAATAATATAAGCAATTTCAATAGCAAATACTGATTGTGTTCTCAGAAATAATAGTAACTGTGAAGACGGCTACTTCAAGGAAAAGCATAATATGCAACCCAGACGAGTGTATTGTAGCATCAGTTAGTTTAATACCAGCTCACAGCATAAACCTTTGGCATGGGTCAGAATAGAATGGATTAAACTGGACTCAAATACAACCAGACAGAATCGAATAGAACCGACTTGACTTAGCAGGGATGTAATGGACTACGAATTCGTTCAATAGTACTTAATTAAATTCAATGGAACGAGTTCTTTTAGTTTAAGAACGACTTATTTTAGTTTCAGCATTAATTTCTATTCCTGTTCTTATTCTATTCCACTGTCGTCATTTTAGTTCTAGTTTTAGTTCTTCTTCCTATTTAGAAATAATTTTAGTTCCAGTTCCAGTCCCAGAAAATTTATATTTGTAGTTCCACTTCCACTTACTTTTCTTACGGAAATGTCTGAACATGAACGATGAATGTCTATGAGACTGTCGCACAAAACAATGTCGTGACCTATTTATGAAATTAGTATATTACGAACAATGTGAAAGCGACTATTAATTAAACAGTTTCTAGGCAAACACGCAATGTTTATCCATTCCTTTCTCGTCCTTGAAAAATACTGAATGCTTTATTCCTATTCTATTCTCGTTACCGGTACAGACTTATTTTTTTATTCCATTTTTTGATCCGAGGAACTAATTTGAAATAATTATTATTCATTATTCTCAGGAACTAAAATAACACTGCTTAGAGACATAACTGCTTTAAGCAGCAACATCTCTGTTGGCTGCAAAAACATTTTTTCATGTACTTCGACATTTCTATGATCTCTCCTGAGTCGATATCCTATATATAGTATATTAAATGCCTTTTTATAAACTGTAAGAAATGTTCATTTGACTGTACTGTCAGACACATACCAAGTCGAAGACATATCAAACACAGCAATACTTCGTATAAGTCACGCTTGGCAGACATAGTATATGCACTGAAATCTGAACATCGTTGAATAGCATGCCTTCACAGGAAACAGGAAGTATTATTCCCATATATATATATAGATGGCCAGGGAAACAGCTTAGGGCCTAATTCTCTATTAGCTTTAAAGGCCTGCATCCGGATTCGGCAAACTCTATAGGATCTATAGGGCTTAGCGGAGTTCACATGAGCTTTACTCTTTGCCACAATATTAAAGGTCACTAAAGTTCAAATCTTTGCTGATAAATGTTTACCGTAAATCATAATGCAGTGAATCATTAAAAGGCTCAACCGTTTGTATAGGTCTATGTCTTTGCAGATAGAGCACACTTTCCGCCATTAGTGATGAATGGTTTTTGGCAATAGGTTTGAACATTGAACCGAAACATTTTCTGACTATAGGTCTAAAATGACCTAATTTAATCTAATATAATCCAATCTAAAGACTGCTGTAACGCCGTCATCATATTGTACAAAAACATTAGGCCCTAATCGTTTATCGTTTCAAGAGAAACAGTAGCCTTTCAAATATCGTAATTCGATGGATAAATCCGGTTGAACTTGTGACTCGTCAGTGAGGTCATAGAACGAAAAAGTCAGGCTACACTGAGTAAGCAAGCTGAAACACGGGAGCCTTATGTTTAAACTTATTATGTTTAAAAAACTTAACAGAACGCTCAGACCAGGGCAGTGATTCAATGTCTACGAACAAATCCAAGAGTAGGGCCTATGCTTGAAAGTCCATTGATTAAGTGTCACAGTCATTACCATGAGATAATCTTAGATTGAGGGAATGCACAATGGAGTGAAATGAGATAAATTGTCGGAATGCGTTCGATAAAAGTTTACTTATCTAACGACCGATTACGCTGGAACGAGGACAACGTCATCTCCGTGGCCACCTGGCGATTAACCAGAACCCTATTCAGATGCTATTAAAGACTAACGACTATTGACTTATTATAGACCTCGGTACCGTTCTAACTAAAGTCTAAGTGTAAAATTTACACTGTAAATGTATAATATACTAATAATTATGTCGCTATATAAAGGCATATTATGACTTTATATAGCGACAGTAATAATGGCCTCGATCCTGTTTATTTCCAATGAATCGAGATCCTTCGCCCACCGTTCCCGTTACGATTTCAAATTTCCTTTTTTAAGTCATCGTTGTAGTCATCATCATCATCGTCGTCGTCTTCATCATCATCATCATCATCATCATCATCATCATCATCATCATCGTAGTCGTCGTCGTCGTCGTCTTCATCATCATCATCATCATCATCATCATCGTAGTCGTCGTCGTCGTCTTCATCATCATCATCATCATCATCATCATCATCATCATCATCATCATCATCATCATCATCATCATCATCATCATAATCATCATCATCATCATCATCATCATCATCATCATCATCATCATCATCATCATCGTAGTCGTCGTCGTCGTCTTCATCATCATCATCATCATCATCATCATCATCATCATCATCATCATCGTAGTCGTCGTCGTCGTCATCATCATCATCATCATCATCATCATCATCATCATCATCATCATCGTAGTAGTAGTCGTCGTCGTCGTCATCATCATCATCGTCGTTGTCGTCTTCATCATCATCATCATCATCACCATCATCATCATCATCATCATAATCGTAGTAGTCGTGGTCATCATCGTCGTCATCATCATCATCATCATCATCATTATCATCATCGTCGTCTTCATCATCATCGTCGCCTTCATCATCATCATCATCATCATCATGTATGTGCGTTTGTCAGATCAAAATGAAAGTTACTTTCTTACTTATCATCATCATCGTCGTCGTCGTCGTCATCATCATCGTAGTCGTCGTTCTGGTTTAAAACCAGACATCGATGAATCCATTGAACACTGAGCTACGTCGAACCATTGCAGAAAATGTCTACATTTTATTTATTATTTTACCAATCGTCAAAAGACTCTTCGAGTGGGTGAAGTATTTCTGAAGTGAGTCAACAGCCAACTTAGATTTCGCCCCGACCTCTAGTGAGTGCATACTAATAAACTCACGCCGATGTGTTATTAGATAAGCCCTATCAATGAACACAGGGCTTTGATGCAGAGGAGAGAAGACAGACCTACGGACAGGCATACAGACGGGCGGACAAACGGACATACAGACGGACAGACAGACGGACAGATATACAGACAGATAGACGGACGGACAGACGGACGAACAGACGGACAGACGGGCGGACAAACGGACATAGGCTATAGGCAGACGGACAGACAGACGGACAGACGGACCGACGGTATATTGAAGGACAGTTACTTAGTTTTGAATTAGAATATTATTAGGCCAACGACGATAGAAACACAGTCATAGGCTAGCTAGGTAGCAATTAGCCTATATTAGTAATTTCAAAATTACTCATAACCACAGTCAACATGATCAAGCCGCAGTTGTTTTGTTGCGTTAACGAAATGTCTGACCATAAACTATGAGCATTTCAACTTTGACTTTCCTTGGATGTGCTCGACTAACAAGTTCGCAGTATCGTCGTGGTTAAGTATACTCTTTGCTGATGTTTCCTGTTTAGGACTAGGCCTAACCAGTTTCATAATTGAGAAAGTTCTTTGATACCGACGGCTGCAGTTGATTATCTTATATCTACGGATCTGTTCTCATTCTATTATCGACGAGGTAAGGTCAGAGCGAATGAAATGCAAGTGCGCTTGTCAGATGCAAATGAAGGCTACTTACTTACTTATTTACTTATGAGGGCTTTCATGCATTTATACTATCTTATGAATGCGGTTATTGAACCAACGGCTAGTATTGAGTAAAGGAGGCTTCTTACCATTTAGGCCTACTTATTTGTGCCAGTCTTCTCAACTTAGGCTAGCTAACATGTCATGTTGTTTCGTTATACGGGGCGTGAAAACTTTTAGCGCCTGAGGAAGGCAGGGTAAATATGCCAGCAGGTGCGACAATGAACAATGGGAGATTGTTAATCGTTTTATATCTGACCTAACGTCACCTAAGCATTCCGATGCAACTTTCAAATTGAATTCGATTGGACGGATTAGACCAGTATTGCCTGGACGGCACCAGACAAGATCGGATCGGATCAGATAAATGTGAGTCAGACTATGTCATACATGTATGTCACAGCAGATTAAAATAGTTTGCATTGCAACTTGCTTTCAACAGTAAAATGTTGACATAGTGCAGCATAATTCCAGTGTAGTCAGTTAGATTTGACTCATGCCAAATTTTGGCATAAGTCAAATGGTTGCCCAAGTGTGAACAGTTAAGCTTAGCCTTCTCGGTGGTTAGAGCGTCCACCTGAAACAGCATTCCTTTGGATCTGTGCGAAAGATTCATACAAACACTTGAATACGGTTTCGTGTCAGGGTTGAACTGAGTAGCTTTACGATAGGCGCTATACAAATGCTCTGAATGAATGAATACGCATGCATGAAAGTAGTATCGATTTATACCAGAGTAACCAGACGTTTGCTTTCAGGGTATACTAATAATTATTCATCGGCGAAACTGACATCCTCTTAAGTTAACCGAGGCCGTGAGAAAAGGATGAAATATCAATCAATCAATCAATCAATTTTCGTTTATTCCGAACACCAGGCTGAAAGAACGCAGCTTGTTACATTAAGTAGTTAGTTGTTTATTTATAAATGTGTTCATTTGTGTGTCACCTTGTCCTGTCTGGATATCGTTAATTTTAAGTGATTTATTCAGAATATGCTTTTATATAGTACTCTAGAAATGAAATTGCGGTTGTCCTTGTCCGGAAGAGAGAAGTCATGGGCCCAAGGACGCAGCACATTTCCACAAGAGGGGCTAGGTGGGTGGAAGAGCCGATGGAGTACATAGTGTTCGTTGTTACGTACAGAGCTGAATAAGCGTTCATCAGCTTCCTCCGCCATCTTCGCCACTATGCCAGTTAAGCTTAGCCTTCTAAAATTGAATTAAATTGAATAAATTGAAATTGAATGCCAAATTAATAAATTTTATTATTAGGGACGTTCAGATCTCAATAATAGGACATAATTAATTACTGCCTGAGTGGCTATGAAGAATTTGCACATGCTATTTCAGTGGGCTATATGAAATTGTCTTTCCGTCACAGATCTGAATTTAAAGTCTGATTTTTTAATCTATCAGAAGCTCTAACTTTCCTCCTTCTCGGCATGTGCATTGTGCAATGTGGTTCGATGTAAAACTTTTTACGCAATATAGAACGAGTAGTTTTTAGTTTAAGCGTATGCATTCATATATTCATGCATACGTACATACAAACATACATAAATACATGCATTCACACATGTATTCAGGTCTGCCTGCATGTCTGTCGGTCTGCCTGTCTGCCTGCCTGACTGTCTTTGTGTCTGTCTGTCTATCTGTCTGCCTGCTTGTCTGCCTCTCTATCTGTCTGCCTCTCTGTCTGTCTGTATAGGTTTCAGCGTTGGTCGAATACAAGTTCGATTGACCAAAAGCATTCTTGCTAAATAGAAGTGGGATTGATGAAAAGAATCCTGCTTAAATAGAAGCTGGATTGGTGAAAAATAATTCTTAATTAAATAAAAGTTGTATTGATGAAAAATAATTCCTTCTTAAATGGAAGTTGGAATGATTAAAAAATTTCTTGCTTAAATGGAAGTGGGATTGATGAAAAGAATTCTTGCTCAGTCCTGAACTTACCAGTGGTACTGTAAAATTGTATTCTCTGAACTGGCTGGATTAGAATTGTCTGGACTAAACTACATGTATGCATGCTTGGATCGCATCAGATCAAATCATATATGATAAACGTACGTTGGATCATGTGTTGTGTCACAGCCAGGGGCGTCCATCCCCTTATGCCTATGAAGCATTCCCCTTGTGTCATCAGATTGCCCCCCCCCCGACGACGGCACCCGAACGATTGGTCGACTGTCGAAACAAGAGATAATCTTGATTATCGAAAGTTGAAACACAATTTTACTGTTAGATTCGTTAACTTTTAGTTCACTAATCAAGCGCCATTATGAACTATAAAAAAGGCTTTTACACAGACAGATGCATACCACCAGAGCGGTAAGACAGCACTAACATAAGTATTAAAATTACAAGAGGTGCTTCTTCAGAGCAGCAGAGTGCGTACATACAATCAACAATTGCGTCAAGTTGTAGTGATAGAGTAGCGTCTCGGTCACAGGCTAATACTGTCAGAGGTGCAAACCAGTCATCAACCATGGTTGATCTTCGTTGATTTTTCACAATGCTGATGCCACTCGTTACTCGCTCAGCTGATCAGCTGGTCACCGTAAGGGAGACCAGGATTTTATACAGCTGAGAAGTGTTGGATAGCCTGAAAGTTTACATATCACACATTTACGTAATGGCTTAACATATTAACTGCTTTCAATCCACTGTCCAGTCGACAGATGTGTCTTTTGCTCGTCATCATCGTCACTGCTTGTGCCTCTATCACGTAGGTGAATAAGTTCAAGTTAGGTCGCAGAAGTTACACTACACATGTCAGCTATACTGTCTGTCTTCACGTTATCCTTTGTTATCAGCTTCCTTGGCGTAAAGTGTCCCATATCTTCAAAAAATACCTAGCATAACATCATGGAAATGGTCCTGTATTTGACAATCAATAGTATCCACTATCCAGCGTTGTAGTGTAAACACCAAAACGATAGTGGCCTGTGCTACTGAGAATCACATTAATTTTAGGCAAAGTGTCCTTTTCTCAGTTTTCTCGTCATGTTGCCTACATGGGTGATCGTCTTGCTCACTTGCTGGATGAACCGTAAAGTTTGGATATCAACATCATGGACCGTTGCAATCGTTGTGCTTCTACAACAGTGGTTACTAGAGACTACCATGAATGTTCTGTGAAAAGTTTCAGTTTCTAACTGCACTGATACAGCTGAGCCGCATCAAATCAAAAAACAAATCGATTAATTTCTAAGATTGAAAAACTGAGGAGACATTTAACGTACTAAAAAATTCTTCCCCCCCGAAAAGGCTATGAAGATATCTGCTTCATTCCCCCATAGGATGGACGCCCCTGGTAACAGCAGACCATGGAAATGTCTACATAGTGCAGTGTAATTTTGCAGTTAATTGTCGATACGGTTTCTCTTTTTTTCTTAACTGATAATTTATCTGAAATGTTTTCACGAACCGAACGAGCTTAAAATGAATAAAAAAATGGAAACAGCAACTGGTGGACATATTTCAAGTTTTCTATCTTTCGCAACAAGCAGAAACACGTCAGTCTCTAGACATAATAAGTAGTTGTAACTTAGTTTCTGCTTGTGTTTCCTGTGTTGTTTTGAGGGTATTGGTTTTGAACTCTGACTTGAGACCTGCGGCGTCTGGCTGTCTGCCCTATGTAGGCTAGGCCTACCTATTCGGAAGCTAAGGAAAATTAAGGCGTAACCAGTTCTTACATTGACTGTGAGTCTGTGACTAAAGGCTCGCTAAAGAGACTGCTTACATTCTTTGGAAGTTGAATGACTGAGTCAATGATAATAAGTAAGATAGTTGTATCAGTTGTGCAGACCATTAGGCCTAATGTTGGCACAGATAAAGCGCATTATTTTCGAGAAACTGAAAGCTTACTGCGTTATCATGTAGACCGACTTCACGCTGAATAATAGAGCCGCGGAATATTCCCAAAGTAATTAATTCAAAATTATTCATAATATTTTATATACCCATTGATATAAAGATATCTTCATTAATATCCGGCAAAATTGCTAGACCGCCGTTTTCTGTAAGGCAAGGTTAACCACAAGCTATAACCGCATCACTGAAACTTTGCTGGGAAAGTAGGCCTACTAAATTTTGTTGGGAAATTACCGGCAGTGACGCAACATCGTCGCGATGATGCCATTAGTTTAGAAGTTCTTTGTTGGGCGCAGATGCTGCTATTGAGCTGATTTTCATCTATCAGCCTCACGGCACTTGAGGTAAGACATTATCTTTTTGAACTCATGTATACTTGTATAGCGCCCTTTCTTTGGCCTCGGTTGTGCTACGGCGCTATACAAATCGTCTTATTATTATTATTATTATTATTATTATTATTATTATTATTATTATTATTATTATTATTATTATTATTATTATTATTATTATTATTATTATTATTATACATTAGCATCTCCCTTACCTTGAATGATCTGTTTCATTCTCCTATCGTCCAGGTAATGTTATGGCGCATAAGAAATGCTGTTGTAGCTATATAATTATGTGTGTGTATGTGGGCGTGCGCGGCTATATCTGAACAAGGCATGTTGTTGATGTTAAGCGTAAATGTGAGCGTTTGTCTTGCAATAATAACAGGCTACTTACTTAATTACTAACTATGCTTGTACTAGTCTTGCTTTAATGTGCTGTGCCATAAGAGCGACCGTGTGTCCTAGATTCTGCTCATTTTCAGTGAATTGATCGGTCTCCGTGTGCGAAACATGCTGAAATAACTTCAAATAAGTCACCGTTAGTAGGCCTATGTGGACCGGCATTCTCACGCCCAGAGGCACATCGGGAATCACAATCACACCCATTGCACGCTATCACGACTTTGGTCCATGCTCTCATCTGCACCATGCAGGATTGACTTTGGGAATGCGGTCTACATTGGTCTCTCCTCTACAAATACATCCAAGCTTCAGGCCATCCTAAACGCTGCTGCCCGCCTCACAGGGGGCATTGCAAAGTTTGACCATAATTATTATCTCCTCTTTTACTGCCCAGTCTATAGGAGTTTCGCTATTGCTGGTCCTAATAGCTGGAACCCGTTACCTCAGTCCCTCAGGGCCGACCTTTTCTCTATTTCTTTTGACCAGTTCCGCCAGCGCCTGAAAACCTCTCTTTACCAGTGAAGACATTGGATCGGGCGGGAGCCCTCTGATTTGAGTGGCGCTATATAAATGCTCGATTACGATTGCGACTACTATGGGACGTGCGTTGTAACCAATGTTACAGTAGCTGACCGAGCCACTTAATTTTGGACGTCAATAATGACCAACGACCCACGACATATGCTGCAGTCCTGGTAAGTTATTATTCAAGACTACTACAGTTTGTTTTGGTGGCAGAATGGAAGATTGTTAGGCGTTTTGTTTCTAACTTCATCATCTCTATGGTTATTTCACATTGTATTCGATTTTTTGGATTGGCCCAATCCAGGCAATACTAATCCAGCTGGATTGGTATTGCTGGATTGGGCTAAACGAGGTCGGGTCAGATCAGCTCAAACCAGACCTCATAAATGTAAGTAAGTAAGGTAAGAATGTTCTTTAATCTTTATTAAACGCGAGAAAACGCTCAGCGCTTTACATACAAAGTCAGAAATAATTTATGTATAAAGAAAACGACAATTAGAAGAAAATTAAGACAACTAGAAAACAGATGTCTAACTGTACAGCATCCTAGCTAAGAAGCCGCGCCTGGTAAGGGAATCAAATCTAGGCATAACACGGTTATGTGAGCGTGGGCGCAGGTCGTAATCGTAATCGTAATCGTAATCTCCAAACTTCTAAAGCGCCACTCGAAAGCCAAGCGCAGGGCACCAGCTTATTCACGAGCGCTGCGTCTAATCAGAGGGGTTGTCCAAAAGAGTAGTCCGAGGGAGGTCCGAGTCCGGTTTCCAGGGGATCAGAGAGGGCACAGCAGATGTTAAGGCGGGTGTCTTTTAGGTCGAGGATTGGAAGGTACAGGATCAGATGAGTCAGGATAAGAGTTCTTGAAAAGCAGAGACTTTAGTTTCGAGTGGAAAGCCTTGGGGGTGATGGATAGAGGAGCCTGAGGCAGATGGTCATGACCAGTGCAATTGACAGGGGAGAAGGTCGTGGAGGGTGTGGCTAGTATTTGTTAAGATGTTTCTAAAGAGGTCTATGTCAGCTTTTTGCAAAGCTCCTCAAAGGTGGGGAAAGATTTAGGTAGGAAACCAAGGCGTACCAACTTGCGGACCAGCGCGCTCAAAGAGTCGAGTTCCTGCTTACTGGCGAAGCCCACCATACTTGGGAACAGTAGGTCGGATCATGCAGGAGATCTGATTACATTTTAGTGCACCATTCTTTTGTAGCGCAATTTGATTCTTACGATATATAATATTGCAACTGAGTAAGTAAGTAAGAAGTAAGAATATTTTTTATTGAGAAGTACTAGGCTAGCAAACGTACAGCACTGTACATGGCAAGATTAATAGGCCTACATTCAAACAAACAAACAAATCTGTTACGAGGTCGATGAAAATTGCGCTATAGGCTACAAATTCAGAATTCAATGATAGTCCTATGATAACTAGAAGGATATGCCTTCAACGGTGACTTGATTATTTCCAAAGATAGCGCATTCTTAACGCGTTCGGGAAGACAGAGAAGGAACAGTCGCCAAACCTCTTAATGGATGAAGTTAGTAACCAAACGCCTAACAATCTCCCATTCTGCCACCAAAACCAGCTGTAGTAGTTTTGAATAATAACTTACCAGGACTGAATGCGGGAAGCAGCATATTCACGCGGATAGCGATGACGAGGTATCTTGCCCGATTAGGATAAAAGTCATACGGTCCTAGAGAAAAACGTGTTCATTCATTATTTGTTTGCAACTACCGGGTTCGAGTGCAAATTTAACAGATGCAGCTGTTACTTTAGACGGCTTAGATAACGGGTCCATTAGATTTGGTGGCTGGGGCAGCCTAGCGCTGCCTCTTTTTATCTACTGTGTCACTATAATAGCACAATACAAAACAATTTATGGTTTTAAGGACGAGACAAGATAAGATAAGGCAAGGCCCAAATAGACTCCAATTTGAATTCCTTGCTCACTCTTCATGCACTCGATCAACAACTAGGCCTATACTCTCACTCTTCCTGTGAATCGCACCAAAACAATGTTGATCTCCTATCGCGGTCCTCGGTGGAGCTATATAAATTACCACTACCATTGCCATTACCGAAGCTTAGGAATTAACATCCCAGCAGTTGTGCTTTCTCTGAGTTCCTTAATGCTATTTTCAGAACTGAGCTTAAAACTCATCTGTTCCAGCTTACTTACCATCCGTGCCTTTACTTCTGGTTTCTCTCACTTATCGGATCTCGACCTGGTTTCACTAATGGACTTTCCACAAACAGAATGGTTTTCAAACTCTGACGCAAAAGAGCCATAGGAAGAGAAAGAAGCTCAATACATACTGCAATTAGTTACTGTGGGAAAGAGTGATGCGTGCATGGATAGCATTACCATAACTTTTCATGATTATCCCTGATGTGTGAGAATGCGTACCGTACATGAAAGTTTTGTGCAGGCTCGACTTGTAAGCCAACCGTTTATTGTTCAAGGTAATCACACACATTCAGTGGTGGCCCTGGTAAAAGGCATTTGCCTGGTGGTTGCTTGACATAATTTTTGCCCTGTGTGGAATTAATTTGGAGCACACAATGTGACCCATACACTGGTTACTTGCATGATTGCCCTGGCTATATGCCCTGGTTTCAAAAAGTCTGGCGCCGCCTTGCACATAGCGACGCATACATAACCAGAGGTAACACGAAAGCGCACACACAGACCGAGAGATACAATTTCAGACTACTATAATCACTCAGATAAGAAACAGAGAAACTAACGCATTCCAGAAGGAAGATACCGAACGACCCAACTTTAATCAACAATATATAGGCTACATATCTGTGTATCGCAAAAGAAAACATGGCTACCCAGGGACGGATCCATGAAAGTTTATGAGGGGAGGGCCAAATGGGCGTCCAAAGGACGATCGCTGAGGCGCGTGGCTCCCAGCAGCCTCAGGGGAAGGGGTCTGGGGAGGGGGATTTGTCCCCCCACTTAATTTTTTTTAAATTTCCACACTGCAATGGTTGCATTTTAGGCTGTCATGTGAACAAATTGCTCTATTATTTCGAAACTGATAGGAATCAGATGTCACTCGTAGCTAAGATGTTGCTTGAGTCGTGTTTGAGTTTGACTGCAGACAGTAGTAGGAAACCAGACATTTATTGAAATCAATATAAAACCTAGAAAATACGTTCAATTTTCAAGAACGCCATAAGCCTTAAGCCTTAAGGTATTGTATTGTATTTGATCATTTATAAAGCGCTTCTCATAGCATAAGCCTTTCAGAAGCGCTCCCAGTGCGAGGTGCTCCGAGGAAAAGAAGGAAGGTTTTAAGGTGAGAGAAAGATGTAGATGCTACCAGAGAGCGTAGAGAAGGAGGAAGTCCATTCCATAGGGAGGGACCTATGCAGGCAAAGGATCTGGATTGAGCAAAGGTAACGAATTGCTTCCCAGGACTCAGTTGGCAGAAATAGTTAACAAATGGTACACAAACCAAGCAATAAGGATTCAACTACCTTATCGGGAAGCCATGTAGTAATGATGCAGTTGTACTAAATGTTCAAGGAACACAACATTTTAAAATTAGATATTTTGAAATTTGCGGAATTGGTCAAAAAATAGAGAAAAGGTCAGTCCTGAGGAACTGAGGTAAGTGGTTCCAGCCAGTGGGACCAACAATAGCGAAACTCCTAGATTGGGCCGTAGACGCACGCACCGGCGGGACAACCAAGAAACCACGGGTCGAGGATCCAAGGCAGTAACGACTGGCAGAGAAGATACTGGGGTACAATATGCCCTAAGTTAGTGCGAAGCTGAGCCAGCAAGACAGTTTCGCATCTCATAGAAGCCCCGCCGCCACGTGGCTGTTAGACGACCTTTGGCTCAAAAGTAGAACACGGACCCTATACTGCTTATCATATAATAAACTTAATTACCGGTACTTTGTCTATTGTGCTCTGTAGACAAGCAGGAACACGTAGGCAAACCGACACACCGAAGTACGAACCGTTTGAAATACTGTCTCAAAGTTGACATAGTATTACGTTGTAACTGTCTCATTACCATGATCAATTGATCATCCCTCATGCAAATATACATTGCAGTCGATCAATGCATTGTATCGTCTTTGAAGTGCACCGCACACAAAGACAATCTCCGGGTTTTTTCGGTCGCTAGGCAGAGGCTTTGGAATTAGCTCTCCTGTCAAGTTATATTGGTCAGTTGTTTAATGTCATTCAGATCCAACCCTGACTCTCTCTCTCTCTCTCTTCCTGTCTCACTCACTCACTCACTCACTCACTCACTCACTCACTCACTCACTCACTCACTCACTCACTCACTCACTCACTCACTCACTCACTCACTCACTCACTCACTCACTCACTCACTCACTCACTCACTCACTCACTCACTCACTCACTCACTCACTCACTCACTCACTCACTCACTCACTCACCTCACCACCTCACTCACTCACTCACACTCGCTCACTCACTCACTCACTCACACACTACTCACTCACAATCACTCACTCACTAATGTCATTGTTTCTTTCAACGTGTATACCCACCGTAGTTTGGCTTATGATCTATCAGACTTCTACCTGAATTATTAAATGTTTGGTTGCGAGTTCACTTGAAGCATCATCGATCGATTCCTGGAAGTTATGATAACGGCGCTATAGAAGCCATAAGATGACACATAAAAGATAAATTGATAATTAGTTTAAATTTCCTCACACAACTATGATTTCAATTGTTTTTCCCGATTTCGGCTCCACTTACTTTCCCTAGTTACCTTGGGGATAATGAGTAGGCCTACACAGATTGAACACTGTTAGTTGGAAGATCAAGAGATGAAGGAGAAGGCTATCCACTCACACTCATATGCCGAGTCTAAAATTGAGTCGGTCGTTAGCACTTTATGCCAATGGTTGCTTCCCATGGCTGGTTTAAAATAGCCTACTCTTCTTCGAACAAGTTGTTTTTCCAGATTGTCGACATCCTGTGGCATAATGGGCCATTAACGCCACAGCCCCTTCTGCTCTGTGGTTCTGTTTACGTGCTGACATACATGCTTAAGTAGATGAGTGGTATTGTTTATATTATGTGCTCGCCTGCTTAACAGGGCGACTAAACAAAACCACATGATCACATATCTAAAACCTCAGATTTTGTTCCATGCTGACTCAATGTTATTGTGAAATCCTAGTTCCTAATCGACACCAGTTGTTCAGTTTCAGTTTTCTTTTGTGCAGTGATTCCAATAGGCTAGTATTTGTTGGCTCAACACTCATTTAATCATTTATGTCGGCTGGAAGAGGCAACGCGTTTACCAGAATCAATCAACATTATTCTGTGCAAACATATTGTGTAGGCTACGTTTTGAAGCTGTCTACAACTGAAGAAGTCCTGTCAGACGTTTTGATCACGTATTTGGTCTAACAGGAAACAACTGAGGGAAACGGAAGAAAATGGTCAGAGCTTCGTGTTGTTTGGATCAACTATATACACTGCTTCAGGCTGTTCTGGGTGAGACTTTTCAAAGTATATGCCTTAAAAATAGATCAGGTATGAAGATTTGAATAAACATAGCAGCGGAATATGAAGGTGAGATATGCCTTAGCAAATGGAGATGTTTTAGGCGAATGCAGTTGAAGATTCTCTGCAAATAAATTTCTCATTCACTGCATTTTGTCAACGTTAATCCTCAAGGTGTGGTTATGGAATTGAATGGGATTTCGACTTGAGGTCGTATGATTGCCCTGGTATTCACGAATCACTGAACTCGGTTGCATCACTTACACCCCGAGTGACCGCATGTAGGCTTAATATATAAGAAAGGTAGTAAGTGGTTCAGAGGACGTGTAATCTGTATTATAAGTATACTGCAATTTAGCCTGGATCGTTTTATAGCCCATACCTCCTAGATTCATCTTAAAAGCTGCGATAGTGTCCAGTTAGATAGTACTATCATCGATATCAGTTCACAAGACTAGTGTACTCATATGGTTACTGAGGTGGGGCCTTGAATAGTCTTGTATTGGTTTCTATCATAGCATTCAAGATGAATCTTAGAAGGATGGGCCAGAATTTGCGGGTCGCCATAAATCACCCACTGCACCGGTTACTTGTATGACTGCTCTGGCTATGGCTATGCCCTGTTTACACAAAATGTCTGGCACCGCCACTGATGGGCTATTCAGTGTATTCAAAGTATTGTACATATTGATGGCTGTTACCAGCGCGCTCCACATTAGAAGGCCAACTTTGAAAACTATAATGGGCCTCCTTATCAGTCTGAGAGTGTACCTGCATACGGTACTTGTCTGCGCCTTTTGACAGCTTGTAACATCCTGGAGGAGATCTGTAACAATGTCTACATAATTAATTTCTAGGGCCTACATAAAACGGATCCGCATGTAACCAACAGAATTTGCAGCTGCTAACCATTTATTTGCAATTTCATTACCAACGCAATAGTGACTCGACGCAGAACTGTGTGAATATTTATGACTGTAATATCACTTAGACCGGCGTCAAATTGTATACACTTTGGACCGGCGTAAGCGGTGCTTGTGAGTCTCTAACAATGCGCTGCATGAATCTATTGTGTTGAAATGATATCCAAAGCCTCGACCAGTCAAAGTGAACTAAACTTTGAACTCGATGAAAGACTTAGCTCAGACGCCGACACCGGAGGGCACCGAACAAATTCCCTTCCCCATCTTGGATTTCTGCGTTTTATTTTAGCTTTGGTTATGTGCTGTTTATTTAGTCAGTGCGTAGAATTAGCTGACCCTATCTTATCTGACTAACCTGCCCTGTTCTGGAAACATTTATGAATTTATCCCCTCCCTTTCATACCCTACCCTCCTCTGCTTAAGTTCTGTAGCACTAACAGATTGATTTCATGTTTATTAAACAGTCGCACTAACAGAATGGACTCATATTCTTAAACTATGTACAAGTAACAGATTACTTTCATATTGTATGAACTCTGTAGAACTAACAGGCTTTATATTTTTAAACTCTGTTCAACTATACGACTGATTTCATGTTTTGTTGACACTCTGTAGGCTGCTGGGACTGTATTATCCGATCTATCGACATATCGACTTGCAATAGAAGGATGAACATGCTTCACATTGTGATGTCGATCGTTTTTGTTTTACTTCAGCTCGATCTAGGTATGACTTTACGACACATGAAAAACAAATTTTTAGCCACTATTACTGTAACACAATTATACAGTGCAATTGAATATACAATAAAATATAAAATGAAGCAATACAATACAATATAATACAATGCAATACAAAAAGTAAATGCAAATCAATACAGTAAAAATATAATACAGCGCACTCTAACATTATACAATACAATTCAATACAACACAATACAAAACTAAGTAGTGTAATGTGAAATAGGCCTAACGCCTGTCTCTTGAGATGGCTTTGAGGAGCATTTCTTAAGCTTGACAACGGGAAACCAAATGGAGGAGAAAGAGGAAGTACGTTTTAGCTTTGACGAAATCCGGTTTGGTAAAAGATTGGCGAGCATGAATATAATAGGGAATTATAAATGATTGCTTCAGATATTATTAACAAGCGTAAGGCTAAACACAATTCGTTCACTAAATATGGATTAATGCCCTATTTAAATTATTAATTAATTCTGCATTTTAAGAGCCACTAACAGTCCTGATGGCTGTCATGATATTAACCATGGAGATTAGCAATTGCGACTTTTTCAAGATATAGGCTATATACAATATATACAATAATCGTCTCGGAAAATGTACTGCATTATATCTAAATATTTATAAAGCGCCCCATGTAGGATGAACTATTCAAAAGTGCGCCCAGTACGCAAGATCCCGAGAGAAGAAGCAGGTTTGAGAAGGTTCGAACTCGTACTCCCTGCCTAGCGTCTAAGTAAGATGGAACAACTGTCTTCCTTCTGTTTTCAGCCTTGTCGACGCTCACTGTGAACACAGTCGTATTAGCAGGTGATTCGATTGTCCTCAACTGTACTGGAACTTCGATGAACTGGCATTATATTCCGCCTAGCCACACAGGCCGTGACCACGGAGACAAAGATATCTACATTAATGACGGACTTACGTCTGAGTATGATAACGAGGGTTTTCATATAATTGGAAACACAAAAGTGGGCGAAGTGAACCTCTTTATAAAAAATGTCACAGATGGCAAGGATGGAATGGCAGGGAAATACGAATGTAAAAGCGGCAGTGAAATTGTCGTCGTCTATGAAGTAATTGTTCTTGGTAAGTTTTTTGTAGTAAATGCTTCGAACGTTTTAGTAATACGAGCAACAGTGTTATTACTGTTATAGGTAATAATTGGAGTTGCTCGCTATTGTAATGTAAATATTGACATTAACATCAGTTTCAAGCTGCAACATAAATTTGTTTTCATATTATTGAGGCTGGCGTCTAATTTCGCATTATCTATAATGCATAATAAGTAAGATATCTATAATACGCATGATTATTTATAATAAAAGCCTTAATACGGCCAATGTAGTAGGCCTACATATAATGTACTACATAAGCCGCATTAAAGGCTCTTATTGTTATAGATGATGCTGAATAAAGTTTCGTTAGAGAGTTATGTTTTGTGTTATTGCACCGCAAAGCACAAACTGTCAAAATAATTAGTTACCACGGATTATTTTGCATCTATGTTGTGTGTCTTATTTCGCTGTATTATATTGCATTAGAAATATACAGGCAACATTATATACTACTAAGTTTCATTTGTGTTTCTATCATTTCTCGTGTATTTCTCTTAGAGTATTATCTTACATGTTTGTACAGAGAACATTCCAGTATGTAACGTGACTAAAGTGTCAGATGGCTGCACTGTACAACGCACTGATAGGATATCACACGATGACTGCAGTGCAGTGATTTCGTGCAGCTCATCGCAAAATGACTCCGTTGGAACAACGATCAACGGGCTAACGCAGTTCACTGGTCCCAACACTTGCCATATTCCAAATGATGAGATTTTGTTATCGTGCAGTGTGACGTACTTTGGCAACGGTATTCCCGTTCTAGAATTGAGAAATTTGAGAGAAAACAAACTCATCGAGTCACTCTGTAGCGAAACTGGTGAAGAGGCGAACACAGGTCGTAAACATCTTACGTGTAACGTCACCATGAACGCAATTATAGACCTGGATGGAGAGCAATTCATTTGGCAGACAATCCAAACGGCACAGACGCAATATAACTTCACTACGGAACCACTCAGAATACAATGCAAGTACAAAATCATCACTCAACATTTTTCTAATAAATTAACACTTTAACATATACTTTAGTGACTTCTAGAGCGCAGTAATCACAATGCCAAAGACGTCATTTGGTGACTTCTAGAGCTCAGTAATCAGAATGCCAAAGACGTAAATCAGTGGGCCCTAGTCGCCTTGAGTGAAATCGCATTCAATTGGAGAAGCCAAGTTAAATTCCAATAGATCAAAGACACCAGAAGCCAAGAAATACGGTGAGTGAGCAATTTGAGAGCGATGAGACTTAAGTTTAGACCTGAATGACAAAGAATCGACTTTACGAATTGAACTGGGCAGCAAATTCGATAACCCTATGTCATCCAGTATCAAAAAGTCAGACTCTGTTGGTTCCGCTGTAAGTCTCTTTATCTATCTTTAGCTGCTCATTTAGTGAGAGAGATCTTAGTTCAAAGACGTCCGAATTAGACTTGGATTTATGTTACATTGTTAAAAGCGATGCACTTTGTTCTGTTGTTTTCTAGCTACACCTATACAGTTTTATTACCTTAATTTTTAACAAAATTGTTAAAAGAAGAAAATACTTTTACGTTACCGAAATAAATAATATCGAGTCCTACCCCAGATTTATGATTTAACTTCACTAAAACCATGTTTAGACGCTTCTTCCAACATACCTTTACAGTTTTTAAAATAAAATTTTATCGACAGTTTGCAGCACCTTCGCAGTTACTGCTCTTTAAATTATGTACAAAAACACTGTTACTCTCTGTTGTCTCTTCTTAATGTGAAGTCTGTTCGAATAAATCGCTTTGATTAAGCTTAATAAATAAACTCATCGAGTAATGCTATTTTTTAATGTTTTCATCAGATTCCATCGATAGTGAAACGTTGAACAACAAGACCGTACAAGTAGGTGACAAAGTCAACTGCAAGGCAAACTGTAGTCATCCGTGTGGCTACAAATGGACGTGGTCCGAAACTCCTGGACATGGTGGAAACAAATACGTAAACTGTACACAGGAACTTGTGGCCACACGTACGGGATCCTACAGATGCGAAGCCATGTGTCAAATGGGAAAGCATCGGTGTGAAGTTACCGTAATGCATGTCGAAGTCCTTCCAACCCCAGCGGGCGAACGTGGTAAGTGGTGACATTGGGGCACGGTTTAACCTGTAACGCAGATGGTGCAGGTTCGATCCTCCACTGAGGCCGTCATTGTGCAGGGACTTTGAGAAAGTCCTTCACTATCAGTTGCTCAGCGCCATCTATGTTCTGTCGTATGGTTGTATGTGCATTTAGGCTAATATCAAAAAGTAAGACTCTGTTGGTTCCGCGCGCGCTGTAAGTCAGTTTATCTATCTTTAGTTACTCATTATTTTGGAGAGATGTCTTAGTTAGTTCAAAGAGTTCCGAATTAGACTTGGATTTATATTACATTGCTATAAGCGATGCACTTTGCTTATTGCTGTGTTGTTTTCCAGTTGATACTTGGCTGAACTGTATACTTTTGACTCGAAGCTCACTACATATTTTAGTATCTTTACTTTTAAAAAAATTATTAAAAGAAGAAAATACGTTCACTTTGCCGAAATAATATCGAGTCCTATCCCAGATTCAGGATTTCACTTAGCTAAAACCACGTTTAGACGTTTCTTCCAATAGCATACCTTAACAACTATCGAAGCAAATTATATTGACATTTTGCAACATCTTCAATGTTATTGCCCTTTGAATTATATATAAAAACATTGTTACAATGTTTTTCTTTCTCTTTTCTCTTAATGTGAAGTTTGTTCGAATAAATTGAGTTGATTAACCCTTATACGGTAACCGTTTTTTGGTTACAGTTTTCGGTAACCGGGGGGTAAAAAATTGCCCCCAATTTATTTTCGTCAAATCTAGGGAAATGTTTAACCAATTTTGGTCATGTTTAATTTATCTGATAGACAAGGACAATAGACAACATTATTGAATGTAATGAGTAAGAAATCTTGAATTAAAATGACGACTCGTTCCAATATGGCTGTCTAAAGCGAAAGTAGTAATAAGTTGTGAGTCAATGCTACCATGCTACCAGTTTCAGATACTAATCACTGAAGCCAAATGCTGTGTCGTAGTGTTGATTGAAATAACTAACTGCAAGCAATAACAAGCGGCTGTGCAGTGCTGTAATAGTCAGTAACTAATGACGTTTACAAAATTTCACTTGACAAAACTGACAAAATAGAAACATTCAGTGACAAGTACACCCGTAATAGTTTTACTACAGTTTCAGTGGGCATCTTATGCATTCGTATGATATACGTTTTTGTCCATGCTTTCCGCATACAAAGTGATTACATTTGGTACAGCGGTGTTCGACTTTGTGATCAATCTGTCGAGGGCAACTCTGGCAGCGACCTCTTTTCTTAGTAGCGGTTGGAACTGGATCAACCGCTGGCTCAACTCCAATTGCTAACAGTGCTCGAGAGACTGATGGATGACTGTCCGACATGATAAGTTGCAGACCAACAAACTTTAGAAATTCTCACCTATTTCTGTCGATAGTTTTATGCAAAAGTACGTAAACTACAATAATATAATGCAACAGGAAATGGAAATCACACAGCAAAGAATGACTAATTCATAAGCAAAAGTATAACAACCACATATCTCCAACAATTCAGTTCTATCAACTACTATGTTTACAAATACATAGTGCAGAAATGATTTATCCAGTACCGGAATATAAAACCTTATTCTTCATAGTAGTCTGCCGCTAGGTGGCAGCGCAATGTGGCACAGCTGAAAACGACATTGTGAAGAAAAAACATATCTAGGAAAAGTCACAAAAGCAAAAGTCTTTTTTGTTTTATTCAAAAGAAGCGTACAAAAAAAGTAGACTGGGGGTTATTTTTTACCCCCGGATTACCGTATAAGGGTTAAGCTTAATAAATAAACTCATCGAGTAATGCTGTATTGTTATGTTATCTTCAGATTCCATCGATGATGAAACGTCAAACAACAAGACCATACAATTAGGCGACAAAGTCAATTGCACAGCAAACTGTAGTCATCCGTGTGGCTACAAATGGACGTGGTCAGAAACTCCTGACCATGGTGGCAATAAATACGTAAACTGTACAAAGGAATTGGAGGCCTTGCGTACGGGGTCCTACAGATGTGAAGCCATGTGTCAAATGGGA
>JACEVL010000480.1:1409278-1594278 GCA_020284085.1 Aporrectodea caliginosa | reverse complement strand
GTAACACCATCCAGGCCTATATATATATATTCGTTTAATAATGAATCACTAGGTTGACACACCGCAACCCATTACAGAAAGTGGTATTGCCAGAAAAAAGAAGAATGGAAATACCTACCTATGAGACTAAACTCTCTCATGTTGCTTAGCCGCCATATAGACTAATCATTTCCGTTTTTATTTTACTGGATTCCGTCCTTGCTTCTTCACTAGATTACATGTTTTGATAAAGATTGCGCTTAACGGGATGTATCTTGTAATGTAATGTAATGTAACAAGACATTTATAAAGCGCCACTTAAGAGTCTCTCAGAAACGCTTAACACGTGGCCATCAAACAGCTGAAAAAGTGCCTCTTGAAGAGTCTATCTTATCCTAAGGTATCCTATTTTATCTTATCCCACCCATCCTATTGCGTTCCATCCCATTCCACTAGATTCATTCCATTTTAATCCTATCCATGTAGAATTGAGCCATTCAGATTAGCCTGATCAGCTTGATTTAATCGTTTCCTTCCGGTTGCATAGGTGTTGATAATGTATGCTAAACGTATGAAAGGCCTTGTACACCTGAGGTTATGTATGTATATTATTACATTTGAATAGAATGATGTTTAGTCAAACTGCTTATAGTTTTCGCTGTATATTAATTTTACTGATTATTTATTTACTAAAACACTTCTCACTTTACCGATTTGTGACATTTAATATGATTTCAGCGTTTGCAGTACCTACTGTTACCACCAAAGACACAGTGGCATTGGTCGGTCATCCTACAACCCTCAGCTGTTCGGGACTGAACATCACCTGGACTCACACACCGCTGAAGGAAATCCTCGATAACTACGTTTACATGAATAAAAATATTTCTTTTAAATACTGGAACTGGGGTTTCCGTATGGCAGCAAACCAAAATGTCAATGAAACGAACTTTGTTATAGAAAACGCGAAAATCGCCATGGCTGGAGAATATGTATGTAAACATATTGATCATGAAGAAGAAGAAGCTGATGACGATGACGATGACAATAAACCACAATCAACGCAACTAATTGTCCTCGGTGAGATTATAATCAATCAGGAGTGTAGGCTTGAATGTTTTAGCTGATGTCAAATCGAATAGGCCTACGGTTGTCCTATCGATAGAAACTTGAGTAGGCCTACAGACAAATGTATATTTGGCAGATATTAGATGATCAATTAAAATATACAACACGAAACATCACTATCATTATCTCAACAAACAATATAAATATTCACTATAATTGTAATTTGTAACAAAGTCCTTGACAGCAATTATTTAGAACGCTGTTTTATAGCTTCCATAATTTTATAGGCTGTGTGTGTATGTATATACTGTATAATAGTGTATATGTATAATGTATGTATGCATTAGGGTGGTCCAAATAAGTAAAAGTTGGATTGTATGGCCCCACAAGGCTGCCCTTGTTACACATGAAAACATGAGCCTATATGCAACATTTGGGAAAGATTGGATTATTTTTAGAGGTCGCTATGTTTGCAGACTTTTACAATATAGTATGACATTGTACATAAATTATGTGTGTTTGTACGTATGTGTGTATTTATGAATGCATGCATGTATTTATGTTAATAAGTATGCAAGCATCTCTGTATATATTTAGACACAATATGTTGCCTTATAAGTATCCCACAAGGTGCTTTTCTACACTAAGCAAATGGTGCTGAAATTCACATAGAACAGTGAGTTCATTTGAAAGTAAAATATTTTTGGTGAACTGGAATAGTCGACATTCGAGACGATGCTCAACAAAGGGTCTACAATTTGCTCTATTGTTTCGATAGAGACACTTCCAGAATGCAGCGTTAACATGGACGAATTTGTTGGTCCAAACGTCTGTAACATACCTCTGGACGATATTCAGTTATCATGCAGCGTAAGGTATCGTGGAAACAAAGCCCCGGAACTGGAATGGAGAAAGTTTGGAGAAAGTGAAGTTCGCAAATCCCATTGCACGACAGAGAATGGTTCTCAAAGAACATGCAACCTAACGGTTAAAGCAGATCTTTATTTGCACAGTTCGTCTTTCGTTTGTCAGACAACAGAGAGAGCAGCAAAGCAGCAATATAGCTGCACAACTAAGCAAATCGCTGTATTACGTAAGTATAGGCCTACATCGTTGCCACTATTAGAACAGTCTATTTCGCCAGCTATTTTGGGATCATCCGACCTTGTGTAATCTTAACATTTTAACGATAAGAATGCACTACAAGTAACTGGGAAACGAAAGCAGCCCGTGGTTAAAGTGTTAAACATGTGTATATTCAGCTGTAGACCTCAATATGGCTTGGTTTTTTGCGACCTCAGAATATGCATTGCGCATTGTAAACCGGCCGGATTTGAAACTGCTAATTACTTTTAGTCACAATTATCAGGTCCGGAGAACCTCTAAGTAGTACATAGACTATTAGAGTTGTAGTATAAGTGTGCAATTACAACATGCATTACGATAGCAACAAGAGAGCAGTAAAACGTAGAGATAATTATCTCATTTAATATTATGTGAGGGAAAAAACGTGCAATATGACTGTTAGGTAAAGTCCAATTACCGTATTGTACGAGTACAGTGCATGCATAATGGTAAGTGCATTGTGGACATGTTTGGCTCTTCAGTAATACTGTATATGATCCAGCGATTGTATGTTCGAGTCTGCTGAACGGACACCGTGACCCAAAGCAGTAGAATCGATGCAGCTGGAAAGTAAATGTAAAGCCCTGGCAATGGAGTCCTATGTTCTGAACAACTGAAATGATCCACTTTCGACATAAGGACCAAACATGCGTTATTGTTTGTAATCAAGTCATCTAACGGGCCAGTTAAATGTTATTAGGTCAACCTTGTCGAGTCCAGGTTTGCGTATGCGACAAGCAAACTAATTTTAGATGTTATAATTAATTATTGTTAAAGAAGTATAACAAAGTTTTGAGTAACTGATCTTACCTTATTGTACAAAATGGAGACTTCAATTGTTCAATAAGTATTATAAAGTATCGATTATCGTAACTGGTCTACTTCTATTCAGATTCCTTCAGTAGTGAAGAATCACAGCGTACTGCTAAACGTATAGGCAACGAGGTCGTTTGCGTTGCCAACAGCAGCCAGTCGTGTACCTATAAATGGGTCTGGTACGACAAGGTTGAAGATGATGTAAGCAGAACCATTGAGTCCAAAGACAACGTTCTGGTCGCCAAAAAGATCGGACTACATCGGTGTGAAGCAAAGTGTAAACTAGGCAACCAAACGTGTCTTGTTTTCCCAAAATACGTCGAGGTTTTCCCGTCAGAATATAATCTGAACCACAGCGGAGATGCATCCCCACAGAGACAACAGGGTAAGTCATGCCTTTGAATAGATGGTTTGTAATGCATCATCTTCAATATCAAATTTCCACAACCTATGAGATCATTGCCTAATTACGTAACGCTCCAGGGTGGGTGGGTGGCGTCCTTGTAAACCTTACGAGACGTTAAGGGGTGGGTGTGTGGAGCTGAACTTTGCGTCACGCTTTTACCAACAATTAAGTTATGAAGGAATTTTAAATTAACATCGAATTACACTTTAGACAGGATGTGATCAAAGTTCAAACTTCGTGTCATTGATTTAAAACTTAACTAAGAACACGCAATTGTATAAATCAACACTAAATTAGTGTTTAATACACTACATTTAAAACATGACTGTGAATAATGGAAATTAATTTTTTTATATAGTTTAGGCCTACTGTCAAATTCTAATTCACATACTACATTAAATTCGCTATAAAATAATTATAAATTATTTGCGCGTTCACACAGTAAATCTAGCATGATTTTTCATAATAATATTTATACGTAACGCTGAGGTGGGTGGGTCTAGGGAAATGTTACAAAACGTTAGAAGGTGGGTGGGTCAAAAACGGATTTTTTCAGCATTACGTAATTATGCAATGACCTCTATTTGCATTTTAATATTTTAATGAGAGCTTGTTATAATTTTACCCTTCACCATCTCAACAAACTGTATAGATTTTTAGTTGCACGGACCATACATTCTGGACAGTATGACTCACTAAGACATGCGAACATGCTTCAAAGCACGTTGCAAATGTAGTCCTCTATAATGTTAAAATTAGTCCTCATTTCATGGACTAATCTAAAACTTTCTCATAGACTTATTCAACCATGTCATCAGGTTTTGAAAATACCTAACATTAGAATTGTTCTTGTTGAACTTATGTTTGGCTGCTGGAACTATCATTTTTTTATACTATCTGTCCGTATGCGCTCATTCTGCTCAGTTCTCAACTAATACTCACCTCTTTCACAATTATAATTGATAATCCGATACTGTAACAGTCCTAATGGACTTATCGATTGAATCTTGACCTGATTATGCCTATTGCATTAAGCGCCGGGACTAGTTACAGGCGAATGGACCGTCAACTGCAAAACTCTTTGAACCTTTGCATCATGTTCTCATTGTTGGAATTACAGAGTTTGCCCTTAATATGGCCGCAGGTTATTCTGGCTATGAGATTAAGAAATCGGTTAAATAAATTATTTTTATCTTCTATTTTTTTATCATTTATTCTTTATTTAATTGATTTAATTAGATTTCGAATTTGTGTATGAGGTTTGAGCTATGTTTGTTTAAACATTTATGGTGTTCATCCTGTAACGACTGACTTGAGGAACATTCTAGAAGATGTGAATCAATCAAATGAAATTCATACCAACATCCTATTTCACGGGAAGGATGTACAGGCATAGATGCGAGCTGTGTATGATGTGATGTGATGTGATATGATGTCTTAATGGATTTATATGAATATTTGATTAATTTTAAACAGCGCTGCAACAGGAAAGTAAGCAGTGGGCACCAGCGGTTATCGGTTTAGTCATCCTGGGAGTGTTGCCATATTTCGCCGTTGGATATTATTTACTTTCACGAAGGCGTAAGTATCTTACCATTCAGCTGTTTACACAATGCTATAGCACGATGTTCAAACCGTGATTTAATTATGTTAGTACTCAATTAAATTATTAATTTAATTAAATACTAAAACAGTGGACTCAAAGTTTTCTATCGATTGCTGCAATAAGAAAATAAGCAGTCGACCGTCAGTTATCGACCAAGTTTTCAATCTCCATTTCTCATCTTCATAATCACTAAACGCAATTCCTTGTATACATAATATTCCATCTTCCCCTCACACTATGTATACTAGGGTGGTGCTCAAAAAAATTATTTTGAGTAAATTGATGGGACAGCCCCAGGTTATGTTCCTTTTGATAAAGTAAGTTAGTGTGCAAAATATGATAAAGATATTCCATCATTTAGGTGTGCCACATAAGAGGTCAAGTTTTCCAAATTTTAGACAAGGATCGTAAGCACAATTGTGATAATTATTAGAAACTTTTTCGTATTTTGTGTAAGATCAAGTAAACCTTAAATTGTTTTGCTTAAAAGTAGTATAATTAAAAAGTACCGGTGAGCATTATTCAGCCTTATAAGTATGATTAAATCATTAACACATTAAAATATTTATCATTAACACATTAAAATATTTTATTGGTCCATTTTGTGTCCGTTTACTTTTTGGTGTCCGGAAACTTTTTCGATGCTCGGACACCACGTGGAGCAAGGCTTGCTTTTGACCTACATTCTTGGTCCGGATTATATTTTATTTTGGTATCAATGCCACTCCCGTTTCTGTCCTATCATTCACCACACTCAACCTATCTTCAGTCTGCTGGCAATCCAACTAAATGCTGTTGTTTCCACGCATTACTATAGCTGTCCTTCATTCGATCAAGAGCTGCTGCTACTTTCAGATTGATAATAATATTCTTTGGCGAGGTCTTTTAGTCTTTGGAGTTTTTGCCTCATCTACAGACTCAGAGTTTTCGATGCAGTCTATATAGCAGTTATCACTATCTGAAGCATCAGATTTAAATAAATCGGCAGATGTCTTAATACCACTGGACCTGGACATTGGAGTAGTAGTAACAGATTGTCTCAATGTCTCTTGATAAACGCTGGTCTTAGTTTCATCTTGTCTCTGTTCCGTTTTTCTTCATCTTGTTTTTCAATTTGTTTTTCACTTGTGCCATTGAACTTGACATCCTTCCATCTCTGAGCCGAGCCTGCAGAAGTCCTCTGTCCTCAGAATTTTATTTGTTACTTCCGCATCAGAATGTGAAATATTAAATGATTTCTCTAATGATTCAACAAATCTTTACTCGCGACTTTCTATGTTTCTTCACCTCTCCATGCTGCCTTTTGTGAATTCCTCCACTCATTGTAGATCTTCTCAAGCCTCCCGATTGCATGTTGGCATTGTAGTCACAGGCAAGTGAGCTTTATTTAAAAAAGCTCCAACTGTTCCAACTGTCATGCATGCGTGCACTTCACGAACAGTTTTGCCATTGGCCTTTAGCAAATGAAAAACCTGTTCCGTCTGTTTTCATTAAAGCAGCCTTGCAATATTGATTGAATCATGTGTGAATCCAACAAAAGCAAATTTCAGTTTAAGATCTGGTAGAAGGTTTTGGCCATGCCAACCTTTGAGGACCTCTGAGTAGGCTTCTTGAAGGGCGCTGTATAAAACGTTTGGAATGAATGAATCCTAGTCAGTTTCCAGTTAGAAAGTACTGAAAACAAGCAAGTCAATAAAGAGATTGGAAACACTGGATACATTTTGCGAGACTAAGTGTTGGGTATTGGGTATTTTAGGATTTTTCTTGCAAAGTATTTTCATAAATAAGCTAAACAATTATTTAAATTTAAACTTGTACAGAGTTGCTAATTATAATCTGATTTTCTACTATATTAATCATACTGTGTGTTCTGACCCGAAACCAAATTTTAGCCAGATATTAAATGTTTTGTAAGACATTATTTACTTTTGATATGAAGTGCTTTTTTTCTATTACAAAATGCTGGATTATTTGAAATTGGTTATGGATTCTATGGGATATTGTGAGTAAATATAAATAAATAATTAAGCTTAGGAAAGCCTTTTATATACAGAAGTCCAAAAATTGTTTTAAAAATTAAAATGATTTATTTACTCCTCAGCTCCAGTTTGTCCCAATTTATATATTTATTATTTTATCATTTATTTATAAAACCAATCATCAGAGAATAAGGTATCCAACAATGGTATACGGACATTTGAACGGCGGTCAATTGAACGAACGACACTTGAACGGCGACACTTTAACGGGAGACAGTAGAACGGGCCGACCTTTTAACGACGGTCAATTGAACGGCGACTTTATATTACCGGGACGACTCATGGACAATCCCCAAGGTGCGGCGTTGTATACTCTGCATTGTGTACTCCTTGTATACTACTTAAGGGCGTAGGAGTGGGAGTTCTTTTAGTGAGGCGGAATTTTAGCGGGAACAAGAAATATCAAGAACTGAACGAACAAGTTAAACGCGCAGTGGCCACCTTTGGCATAGCAGAAATTTTATTGTATTTATGCTCAATTGCCTATTTGTCCCATAACTAGAGAGTGTCGTACATGTCCAAGACAGCGCATGTTCAATTGCTTTTAAATTGCTTTTACATTTTATTCACTTTCTGGATAAATTGTTCACCGTCATCTGTTAGGCTACGCGTTCAACTGTCCGGCCGTTCAATAGTCGCACCGGTCATGTATACACCGTTCTACAGTCGCCGTTCAAATGTCGCCCGTTCTTTTGACGCCCGTTCATATGTCGCCCAACCCCAACAATCCATGGTACATAGCGCTGATCACATATCACAATAAAAATAATAGGCTCTAGAAGTGTCTAACTTTCATCTAGCTCCTGAAAAAATAAAAAGTTGATTTTTATGGCTTCGATAACGCAATAATTTTGTATACAAAATTTAAGTTGTGATGTGGCACCCCTAAATAATGGAATATTTTAAAAAGATTTTGCACATGGGTTTCTACTACCAATACGAACAGAACTGGGGGATGTCCCTGGCATTATAAAAAAATAACCATTTTGGCTGCCACCCTAATGTATAGTGTATACCCTATGTTAAGTATTCTCGAAGTTGTTTCAACGACACCCGAAGGCGTTGCACCCACTATACTCATATACAGGGGTAACATGCGATGCACAATGTTAACACGTTTGCTTTTATACGCGCTATGGAAATTATTCTACGCATTCATTTTTCAAATTATATGTGTTGTTCAGTTTAATTAAAATTTCGTAGTCTAACGATTAGCATTTATAGTAGTTATAGTATAGCCCTAAACGTGCAATAATAATGTTCATAAAAGATAATTAGGCCTAAGAATTAATTCTCAGACTTATACTACCGTTCTCATGTGAGTTTTGTTAAAACTATTTAATTGTCGGTTTCTTATGTTTAACCACAGGACGTAAAAAGAACGCTCGCCAGAGAGCGCATTCCAGCAAATGAATAGGACAGTCAAACGGAAGTCTAATCTACTGTAATATGTATAGTCAAACCAATATAATCGGAAACTTGAAGCCAAGACCGCTACTATGATGGCTCTGTTATACTGCGAGAGTTTCGGTTTACACGATGATGTAAATTGCACATTATTTATCAGAATTTATAAAGTTTTTAAACAGTTGAATTCAAAGCCTGAAAAAACTTTCAGATTAAACCTGCATGCTCGTATCCTATGTATGTAGACTATGTACACGTATTTAGCGCCACTGTGAGTTTATTCTTAAAATGGAGCTTTAAAGCTTAAAGTCAGATTACAAGTAGGCCTAAAACTGCAGCGCGCCTCATTTGGCATATTCCCAAGCATTTTCACGTCTCTAGCTACATTCTGGAGGTCCTTCACTGGCTCCCTGTCTGCTAGCGCATTTAGTAGGCCTACCGCGTAGCTGCCCTGGTGTGGTGCTGTCACCAGGTCTCGCCCCAATTAATTTTATCTCCGTGTGATTTCGGATTCCAGGGCGTCGCTTCCTACTCTCCGCATAAAAAGGAGTTCTCTTGGTTCCGTTCGCTCGTTCCGCAATTATGCGGAATCGAGCTTTTTCTGTTTCCAGTGATCTGGAAAGGTCTTCCTTTAAAGGACGTCTACGTCCTGGGACTCTGCCTGAAACTTTCCTCAATAAACTTAAACTGTTCTGTTTCGACGTTTTATAATCAGGAGCGCCTCTGAGTAGTTTCCTGAATGGACGCTATATAAATTCTCGAATGAATTAACAACTTAAGTTCATCCTGTCAGAGATTATGTTATTGTTGATTAACGTGGTATTTGTTAATCTTTTCGAATATGTATAATTATCTGCCTACATTTTGTTTTCTTTACGTTAAACGGAGACTTTGTTGTTATTAGGCTACTGCATAACAGTTAAGAGTAGATTTAAGACTGCAAAGACTAACTAATGTAGCCTAGTTAGTCGTGCCTGTATCATATAGAATCCAACACACTATATAATAACAAGCATGAAGGGCAAGGTTGTAAAAGGCTTCTCGTGTGCTAAAGTGTCGACCTAGCTTCAACAATTTATGAGCAGTTTTACGGTTGATAATTCATACTTAATGACTGTGTAATGCCGGTTGGGCGCCCGATATTCGGAGTTGTCGCCCAACAGAAGAATGCGTAGGCCTGTAACCAGGGTGGAGTGAAAAAAAATTTGTTTGAGCAAACGTTTTCTAATAGTGATCAAAAGTTGCCAGTATGTAAGTGTAAGTAGTGTGCAAAATATTTTTGATTTTGCTTTATGTCTCCTGCCCTCTACCGGCGGTTAAATATTTGCATGGGAAATTCTGTGGAAACACATCAATGTAATGCATTTTTTAAAATTAAACTGTGGGCGAATCGTGTGGGCGAATCTTCAGATCGATTCGCCATATCAGATCAGGCAGTTGTGGAAATCTCATCTGGTGTGATAGGCTACAGGATTGTGGAATGGTAATGTCCAATGAGTGCAGCGACGTCATCTCAAGGAACACAATTAGGAGAGAACGAAAGAAGGGCCGAAGCTCTGCTAATGCAGGGTGTGCCAGTATGACTGTGTTGATGCCCTTCGCATTTCTTTTAACGGTCGAAAGGACAGAGCCGTAGTTCATGAGATGTGAACGGAAAATTGCATCGCAGAGTTCATTCATTCATTTCGGAAATTTATATAGCGCCTCGTAGAGATGCTTAATCAGAGGCACTCCCCGCCCAGCCACGGCTAAAGATGAAGGACTTAAGCAATTAGTAGAAAACAGGTGGATTATTCAGGTGCAGTAAGCGGAGGGGCCAACTGTCTTGAAAGCTAGACGTTGTCTGACCAAAGAGTGTGCCCAAGTGACAAGGAGCGACCCCTTATCTCTAAAACCAATTAAATGTGTTCTATTTTAAATCTTGGTCGCTACCGGCTCCGTCATTAGCGTGTTTTCTTACAGTCCTCCCATTATGAATCTGTGGTCTTGTTATTATTAATTTTACAATAGTATTCATGGTATGCTGATGGTAAAATTTATGGTAAAATTCCAACTTTAGATGGCCTCAAAACACAAAATGTGAGTAAATTAAATTAAACATTTCAGTCATAAATTTGTATTTAGACTATATCATCCTTCTAACATAAAAAATTCGAAACGATATTGTACACACAGAACATCACGAATCACCGTTCCCAGTTAATTAAGATAGGCACATGATGAGGAATACACGATTACAAAAGTACTGTAGTGAGTACATTAGTCATACTGAGTTGCTCGAATATTACTAAATTGCAATGCTTAGGCCTACATAATGCCGACACACTAACAAAGACTATCGTCAGAATTATAGTAGTGAAAACGTAGTTGGCAAAACTGTTACAAGAAAATTATAATTTTATTCAGACTTAAGATGAGTAAGAATACAACAATTGATACTAATACATGAAAGCAGAATCATAACGGAATTCTGTGTATGGTGTAAGTAAATTCGTCACACTGAGTAGGTTCAAGACAGCCGCCTTGGCTCGAACAAAATGCTTTCAGGTGCTTACGGGATAGAGGTAAAAGACCTACTGTACAGTGTGTGGAACCATGTTGTAACATATTTGGAACAAGGAACTCATGGAATAGTTTGGATATTTACCACTGGATTAGAGGTAAAGAAAGACTAGGAAATTCATTTCGTAAGATGCTGGGTAACATATTGCAGAAAAGTGGACCGACCATAAACTTTTCATCGGTCATGCTATGAACTAAATCCGAGTATGTCAACTTCTGCAATAATTGCCACGTGGCACGAGATAGGCACGCGACTACGCTACGATTGTGCAAGATTTGCATCGTTGCACATTTTCAGCCCAACATAATTCACGTTTTTATAAGTCAACCATGAGTACAATGCTTTCAGAGGTACCGGTACTAAAAGACGTCAACAATGATCATCGTAATCGTAATCGTAATCAAGCATTTATATAGCGCCACTCAAAACAGAGGCGCTCCCGACCCGATGTAGTAATACTAGGCTACTCATGTAGTAATACTTTTATGAATGCATGAGATATCAATAGCTACAGACAGATGCATATTAAATGTATACAACCTGTTATGCAAAATTACCAAATACTATGATCAACCAAGGAAAACATATCCAATCCTGACCGAACTGTTTGACTTCATTAATTCATTCATTCATACATTCATAACGAGAATTTGGATAGTGGTTCTTCCAGGGAACAACCCCAGCGCGGCAAAATAAGACCATCTTAACACGAGAGACGTTTCAATCTAAATTTAAAACAGTTGCACGACTTTGTTATAGAAGGATTATCAAACTAATTAATTACTTGTACATGTATGTCAAATTTTACGAGAAAAGAACTGGAATAATGATCGAGTTACATTGCAACTACAATTACACACCAGAATAAGACATTCGTAAGCAGATTAGAGAAAAGGATTTGACGCGGTGCTCGCTAATAAGCTCTGTGATTAGCTTTAGAGTAGAGCCTCAGAAATTTAGACTTTACAATTAGGATTACACTAAATACTGAAGAATATTTTAACCGAAATTTTGGTTCATCCGCGAGTATGTATGATGGGCAGTTGGTTAACCTCGACTTAGAGGTCTGGCTGAAGGTAGTCTTCACAGTCTTTAGCAAACGCTTTTGCCTTACCATCGGGGTAGTTATCTTCATCTGAGTCGTTAGAAGAAGCGCCAGACATTGGTGCAGCACTCGCAATTGACTTCTTTTTGGCTCCAACCATTTCAAGGTAGTTGCTGGAGTTAGGGTTATTCAGTTTTGCAACTCCTCTCTTGGGAACTGGCGTGGTATACCTCTCTTCTATACTAACCTGGATTGAGCCTTCAGGCATCTTACTTTCAGTCTGGTCTGTCTCCGAGCTCAGTGGATCCATCTTCTCATACAGATCCAAAGTGTCGTAGGGAGACGAATAGTTTGCTATGGCAACCGATAAACTGCTGTAACACTGCGTCATTTGAGGATCACATTGATTCTGTGACGCCATCGCCTGAGCTGTGACGTCATCGTCTGCATCAGCGCCATCTATCCTGTCGTAGATATTAGGTGTCGCGGTTGGGGTGAGGTCGTACTCTCCAGAAGATGGTCTGTCGAGTCTGCGCAGAGGTATGGCGCTTGAAGTTGATGCATTGTAAACCATGTTTATATCTACAAAACATTGTGCCTGGTGCATAGAAGACGCGTATGGTAACCTACTTAAAGCAAAAGAATTGTGTAAAAAAGGCTAATTGTTAACCATTTTGCCCAGCGGTTAACAATTAGAATAGAGAATGGTACTAAAGATCTTATACAATATTCATGTGTAGAAAACATACAGGATCGCGTCCTTATCAGGCTGGGCACCCTCTTACCTGCGTGAGCTATGCCGCCCTCTTTCTACCTGCACGGGCCGCCGAGCACTACCCAACAACCTGGAACGGGCTAACATTATATTTACAACACCTTCCAAACTGTTCTCAGTTTCACCAACTGTTGAAAACTGCATTCTTCCGTATGGCCTGATTCAAGAGCGCCTCTGAGAAGGGATCTTGAAGGGGCCCTATATAAATTTTGATTGATTGATTGAAATAAAAAAAATTTTTTGATTGACTGATAATTAATACAAAGTGAGTGCGGAATAAATTATTCGAAGATGCTAGCGATTCAGCCTTGATGGTGCGATTTCAGAAACACTGTAATATGCTTGCAGGGAAGTCCTGTCTAGACGGGTAAGGTAACCGGTGTTTCGCGTAGGTTGTGAAAGAGTAGATGAATCGAGGGACGTTGCGTCTTCTACCATCTACCATCTAGAGATTGCCAGTCGTTGGGAACAATGCGTTGCGGATATGTTCAGCTGTCGCCATTCATGAATGCAATATGACTCAGTCACTTTGAATATTAAGACATCGGCTGACACTCTGTATGGGGACTTCAACGGCTGAGCTCTAGGTGTCTGCGAGAGCTCGTCATCTGGGATTTCTCTAGTCACCAGAACACCTTAAGAAGAAGGCTTTATTCCTAATCAACTTTTGTGGCACTTTGTTTATCGTAGAGTGCGTGTTGTTAGTTACATCAAACGTGCTATAGTAGGCTAAGTGTCTGGATGCGCACATACATGGGTCTAACTCTAGTTCGTAATAGCATTGTTTTATACCTACCTCTGGCTCTTCTCGCTCGCACGTAGCGTCGAATTCCCAGTCCAACCAACAGGGTGACGAAACTCAACACAACTACCAATAGAATCAGCGCCATGATATCTGAAACGAAACGAGGCTACATAATATGTGCCAACTACTGTAACAGTCAAACATATGAATAAACTCATTGGACAACGATATGCAAATATATGCATATCGTGTGTGTACCGTAATGTGGACTATGAAATTGATTGCTATGATTAATTAATGACTTCTATAGCGCCGGTTCATAATGCAAAAGGCACCAAACGATGATGCACCAATACAAGGCAGTCAATCATGTCAGCATACAGAAGATCGGTCCACTGAGACACAGAGCCAGTCGATGGTGGATAATAATAAAGGTGTTAGAGCGTTAATAAGCTTAGTTAGACGGGTTGTTGGGTAAAATCTACATAACAGCTTTGGACGATGTGACGCTTGTTTTATATTAGAATTAGACGCAGCTTGACAGAGAACGGGGATAGAGGAGGGCAGAGAAAGAGTGAGACAGGAAGACAGACAGATACAGAACGAAGGAGACAGAAAGATCTCTCTCTAAATTATGCTTACGAGTTAGAGGGAGATAGACAGATACAGAGAGCGGAAGGTAGATACACAGATAGGGAGATAGATAGAGACAGAAAGAGAGAGACAGTCAGAGACATAGAGAGAAAGATAGACAGAGACAGAGGGAGAGGGAATACACAGAGAGAGAAGGAAAGAGACAGAGACATAGAGAGATATACAGAGACAGAGAGAATGATATATACAGAGACAGAAAGAGGGAGACAGTCAGAGACATAGAGAGAAAGATAGACAGAGACAGGGAGAGGGAGATAGACATAGAGAGAGAGAGGAGGAGAGATACAACGACAGATGGAGATATACAGAGACAGAGAGAGGGAGACAATCAGAGACAGAGGGAGGGAGAAAGACTAGAGAGAGAGACAGACAGAGACAGAGATATGGATACAGAAAGATCTCTTTTTCCTTGGATAATTATGCTTACGCTTGTTGCCAGTTGTAAATTGCCCTAATACTAATTATTGTGGTATTTGCAAAAGCCCAATTGTGCCTTATCAGCTATTTCAGATCAACGTTTCTTTCTCCCTCTAGTTAATTGAACATCCTGATGTTGGTAGTCCGCTGCCACTTATTTACCGCATGAAGAGCAACGTGCCTCGACAATTAATCAAAATGAGTCACCATTTACTACATGTCGATTATACAAAAAATAGTCAACTTTTCAGACAAGAAAGAAAGTAAAATTGCGAGGAATATGAACGTATGACCGTAGCGGTGAAAACATAATTAAACCGATGATAATTGGCACTATGTTTCCCGTCAGACGATTTGCAAAACTATGCTTATCACCGTCCAGTTGATGGGTTGATGGTCATTGTAACTATTCGGCCGTTGTAAAACCTAGTCATTTAAAAACCCTGGACAGAATTTAGTATTAATAAGTCCAGTCTTTCACTTTGTAAGTGAAAATAAATAATTAATCTAACCCATCCCTGTGTTGTGTGCAGCTGATGGATATTTAAGTGTAGGGCAATCAAAACTGAAATGCCGTGTGATCGGCTTTGCCTTTCCACGTGAATAATAAGGCTCGATCCTTGTTGGCCTAACCCCTTGGGGTTCTGGGGCGACTAGATCGAGTTCTGGGCTCGGCTGCTCGGCTCATTGGATGAATCACGAAATTTGGCTCTCTCTCTCTCTGTCTCTCTCTGTCTCTCTCTGTCTCTGTCTCTCTGTCTCTCTAAGTCTCTGTCTCTGTCTCTGTCTCTGTCTCTGTCTCTGTCTCTGTCTCTGTCTCTGTCTCTGTCTCTGTCTCTGTCTCTGTCTCTCTGTCTCTCTGTCTCTGTCCCTGTCTGTCTGTATATTCTGTCTGTGTGTCTGTCTGTCTGTCTGTCTGTCTGTCTGTCTGTCTGTCTCTCTCTCTCTCTCATGAGCGATGTGCTGCACTGGCTGCCTGTATCTCAGCGGATTTCAGACCGCATTGCTGCTTTGGTTTCACGCTGCATCCTTGACTGTGCTCCATCTTACCTGCGCGACCTCTGCCGCCCAGTATCCAACGTTGTAGCGCGTCGGGTGCTTCGCTCTGCAACAACGGGGCAACTCTTAGTTCCAAGGGTTCGCTTGACTGCTAGGCAGCGCCGAGCTTTCTCGGTTGCAGGCCCTCCAATCCTCCATCTGAAATGACCTACCATCGGAGCTGCGTCTGCTACCTTTGACCAATCAAACAGGGTTTCATAAATCACTCAAGTCTCTTGTCTTTGCCATGGCTGGGCTGGAAGCGCTCCTCAGAAAAATTTGTTTTTTGGCGCTATATAAATCTCCAAAATGAATGAATGAGTGAATAGTTCGGCTACACTAATTGCACTGTTCATATATTCCTTATTGGGCACGCGATGAACACGCTCGTGCACGCATCACTCTTAAGGCTCATTCATCAACATGGTCACATATCCTTAATGCATCATAATGAGACATCTGCTCCAGTTATTCCTTAAGGTCGTGAGCTTACTATTGGTGGTAAAGATCGTTCACCTACTACGCCTTATTCACCTTCTATATATACTGACTTGATCAGGGCTTGAACCCTTGTGCATTAAACACCCGCTCGCTAGTAGTTATTAACGATCACAATTACAATAACTATCCGGGCGTTATCTATCCTATGACATATAACTTTATCATCTTCGATGTTGGTGCGGTTTTGAAGGTTCATCGCCAGAGAACAACCAAGAAATAGTTTAAAAGAAAGAGTCCGGCCAGGATAAGAAAAATAGACGCTGCCTATATAAAAACTTCAACAGATCAATTAATGCATTCGTACAGAATATACTTACCCGAAAAATGGTTCCTGGTCTTCTCAAGACTTTGTGATTTTCTTAATAAAATGTTTTAATTTTCATGACTTACATTTTATCCTAATGTAGTCTATTGGACACGGCAGATGATGGTTAGAGAGCTCGACGTGTAACAATGAGAGAACAGATTCGAGACTCCCGGTAAACAAGAGCATCTCTTAATGCTTTAAGTTATGGATTTACAACCTGCCGTCTGAACTATACGATATACTCAACTACTACTAAGTTGCATGTAGAGGCAGCTGCATTAAAAAACTTTTTATTCATGAAATCAAATTTTTAGCAACCTCGTCCAATACCACTTTGTAATCTGTCATGAAACTTGGCGGTTTAATTTGTGAGTGTTCAATGTCTGCTTAGGATCATTTTAGGAAGATCACGCCTTGATCCAGAACGTCTTTCAGGTTACCAGGACATCTATAGGCCTACTTAGATATGCTTCTGCGGTCAAGGTAGAAGATGCACGGCTGGAATTACCGGATCTGTCTGCCGCTTTTGACGCTGTCGATCATTTTATTCTTCCAAGACAATAATTTATCGTAAACATTAACTAGTAATTTCATGACCTGTTTCCATGAGATAACGGCTTCAAATGCCTATATCTCTTCACGAATATTTGTACAATATAAGTTTCGGATCACTTACACCAGTCATTGTTCCCATTAGGTTTTGGTGCAGTTGTTCTGAGTGGTCCAACCTCAATTGGAAGCGGAGCGACATACACCTCTTCCGTAGTTTTTAACTGCGCCCAATGTGGTACTATTCTTGGAGACTTCCAGGTGTAGTTGTATGTTGGTAGATTGGTTGCTGTCGCACGGACGCTTCCATTGTGCCACTGGAAAAACAATCTGTACGAGAAATAAGTAGCTTTACTAAAATCAGCGACATGAATGAGCGTCGAAGTGATGCTTATATTGGTCAATGGTACCGTTGATACCCCGTGAAGGACTTTCTGTTGGTCGTCTTCCTCTCCTTTGTCGTCTGTTGTGTGTTGTTTCCATTCGACCGTTGGAGCCCACATCCCTCGGAAGTTGACCGTACATTGCATCCAGATGATATCGCCTTCTCTCAGAGTCGCATTGTCTTCGGCTGTGTAGTTGGTCTCACAAAACGGTTCACTCTCTGAAAGCCAATAATTATTGCAAATACGGCAGAAATGATTGCAATTCAATGTAGGCTACTTACTGTGAATAAGAATTAATCAGGGATGGGCTAATTACTTGGAAAAATGTAATTGAATTACAAATTACAAATTACTTTGGGACATGAAATGTAATTTCAAATTACAAAATACATGGAAAAGTAATTGAATTACAAATTAACAAATTACAAAATTGCTCAATTTCAAGTAATTTCAATTACGTAATTTCAATTACTGCCCATACCTGGAATTAATCAAATATTTGTTTATTCTAAAAAGCAAATTGACAAACAAGACGCAACTACACAGTCGTTCAACAATATATAGTAGAGAAGTTCATCTCAGTTTACAGAGGCAGTGAGGCACCACACAGTTATCAATGTGCATTTTTTATAAAGTAATCGTGGACTATTATAATAGTTCAAGTCATCCTTCGGACGGAAGGAAATAATTATTATGCGACCGGTGCCGTAGGTTGTATTTACTCTGTCACGGAGTACATGGTAAGGGTGTCGAAGTGGGGGGGGGGGGGGAACAGGCCACGGAGTACATGGTAAGAGCAATTGTTTATTGCCCTGAACAATGAGTCATCTCAGCCAATTCCATCGCTACGAAGGCTATTGCAGGGAGAAAGCCATCTAGCTTCATTCTACTTGATAATAATAATAATAATAATAATAATAATAATAATAATAATAATAATAATAATAATAATAATAATAATAATAATAATAATAATAATAATAATAATCATAATAATAATAATAATAATAGTAATAATAATAATAATAATCATAATAATAATTATAATAATTTTAATAATAATAATAATTTTATATAATAATAATAATAAAATAAAATAAAAAATGATAATAATAATTTTAATAATAATTTTTAATAATAAGAGAACAATTTTAATAATAATTTTAATTATAATAATCATATTAAATAATAATGATGATGATGATAATAATAAAAAACAATAAAATATTTATAATAATAATAATAATAATAATAATAATAATAATAATAATAATAATAATAATAATAATAATAATAATAATAATATTTGTTTTAATATTTCTTTTTATATTTTCGAACTGACAAGTAGGCTACGCAGTATGATTACTATTCGTATTTCGAACGGATGATCACAAGTTATTACAAGAGTCGAATTTAACTGTTTCTCAGCCAAGCAAGGTGCCCGTCACGTCCTACAGACTGCTCATTTTCTCAACGCCCTCTGGCAAATTAAAAGGCTGAGTCGACCTTAGGGAGCGATCCCGCGTCTGTTACCTCTTCGTGCCAGAGTGTTACCATTACCCTAAACCCCCTCCTCTTAGGAAACGTTCGATCCTTTCTCTGTCTTTTGAGTTGGTAGATCATAAGTGACTGACTGACTGATTAGCATGTTAGTTAAATGAATGATTGATTTATCGATTATCTGAGAGATTGGCTGGCTGACTGATTGATTAATGAATGAATTTATTCTTTTAATCGCTTGCAACGCGCGAATGGTCAGTAAACCCGACCCTTAAGTTGCGAGTCCCATAAGCAAATTTAAACCCGCAGTTGTTGGATTGCAGCTCGAGTAAGCTAACGAAAAGACCGCTATGTCCCACTTGTATACATAACTTGTTCTTACCTAAAACGGTAAGATAAGCGTCCAGTTGCTGTTTAATTGTTCCACGAATATAGCAAACATACAGGCCAGCGTCGTCTAACTGCGTTGTATTTGTGTACAGCAACCCAGAACAACTTTCGTCCATATCGACTCCAAAACGCGATGAAAAGTTCGAAGTTAGCTCACGTTTTCCATCATGATTCCTAAATATGGCCACAAATTTGGAGCTTTTTGGTCGTTTGAGTTCCCATATCAAGACGTGTGATCCATTGTTTGGACGACACTCCATGGCCATCCGGTTCCCAGCAACCACTGCGGTGTTGCTGGGCATTACAGTTCCATCGGCTAAAAATATTACTGCACTGGCTGAGTGTGTGCATTGAGGAACAACTTACTAAATGTCATCAAATTGCATGAAATCAAGTAGTGGAATATTTATTTTTGCAATACTCTGTTATTTTTACACAAAAACCTAGGAAGAGAATAGAAACAATTGAACGAAATAAATTTAACAAAGTAGAGCAGGAACAAAACAGATATAGCAGACTGAAATGTATTGCATTAAAATGAAACACAATAGAGAAGACTGAAAGACAACGCAAGAGAATGAAAAACATAATCATAAAAATAATAATAATAATCAAAAAATTATAATAATAGTCAGTTTATTAATAACAATAATAAATTTATACTATTTGTGTGAAAGTTTGTCCTGTTTGTTTGTCCGGCAAAAGGCTCGCGAATGGAACGCTCCAGCGATATGAACACTTTTACAAAACCTTCTTAGAAGAACTTGTTGGTCAACGTTGCTATTCTCAACACAGAATTAACTTTAATTCCAATTAATGGACATAATAACAATAATAATATTAATACTACTACCAATAATAATAATAAAACTTTTACAGTTTAATTAATCTTGAAGTCCCTGAGGGATCATGTTTACCAGGGGCAAAGCCGCAAAGGAAAAAATTAAACCCGCAGTTGTTGGATTGCAGCTCGAGTACCGTAAGCTAACGAAGAGACCGCTATGCCCCACTTGTATACACTTGTATACACTTGTTTCAAAGACTCTCGGTAGCTGTCCAGCGCGGGAACGCCATCTGCTTTTCTTCGACATTACCATGCTAGATTATTTACTTTGTTATAATAATAATAATAATAATAATAATAATAATAATAATAATAATAATAATAATAATAATAATAATAATAATAATAATAATAATAATAATAATAATAATAATAATAATAATAATAATAATAATAATAATAATAATAATAATAATAATAATAATAATAATAGCAATAATTATAATAAAAAAGTAATACATGTGTGACACATAAGAACGTGCAAAGAGAACTGTAGGCCTACATTGTATTGCAATGTGAGTGGCTTACCCATTCGCAAGCATAATAGGAATAAACGTACTGCGCAAATAACGCGATTGTTAAACATAATGTCGCTAACACCTCTGGTGTCACCGAATCGACGTTAAATCGAGCTTAACTGTAGTTATAGAAGTTTCATGTTATCCCATGAGACTGAATGGGATCGTGCAGCACTAGCGACAACCATAAAGCTGCTATTTTGAATGCCTTATATTTAAGTTTGATACGGTTTAGCAACGTTTACGTTCTGTTTGGCCTGCAACTTTCAATTTAGCGCCTATCCTAGTTATGACTGGTTGATATGCCAACCGGAAACGCTGCTAACTGTTTACATAAGCACATTCAGTGCACTTTTCCAGCATTTGTCCTCCCTGCGCTGAAGATTCAGGAATATCTCCCTAAAGATCTTGTCACAGATTTCTTCCAGTTCGACAATGGATCTAATGTAATATAGACTTCTAAAGCAAAAAGTCACCCCGAGAAGAAGAACGGAGGGCTGAGCGACCGGTAAAAGAGGAAGAGAGAGTAAAGATGGAACACAAGTAGAATGTGTAAGAGAGTGACTTAGGGAACAGGCACAGCTCAAGAGGGAGGTCATTTTATACCGCCGGGCCTACCACAGAAAATGCACGACTTTGCATGATAGAGATACAAGAGCGACTACTCCGACTACCCGACACAAACCCACAAAGGTCAAGTAGGTAAGTTGGAGAAAGGCCTAGCTGGCATCGCCATACCAAGGAGGCTACCCTGTACTCTATACGCTGACGGACAGGGAGCCGGTGCCGTACTTCTAGCATGTAATTTGACGCTGGTCTGAATTTGGGTATTTGGCTGCTGCAGAGCGTAGAATACGGTCAAGGCAGGCCAGCTGTCCAGATGGTAAGCCAGAGTAAATGGATAGGCAATAGTCAAGGCGAGCTGTGACGAAATCATGCACAAGTGTAGTTGCAGCGCCAGTTGCGAAGCTGGCGCAGGTGATATAAGCAGTCGCGACTGAGGCGATGAAGGTGAGGTGCAAAGTTAGTTCCTGATCCAATATGATACCAAGGTCTCGTCCCGAGGTGCAGAAAGCATAGTTAGGAAATGCAGTAGAGAGGTCAATCAGCCAGCTGCTGCCGGGAGCCCAACCACTTGAATTTCGTCTTTGCAGGGTTTAGGCAGAGATGGTTTGATGCCATCCATGCCTCTAGTGCAGCCAGTGTCTGACCCATAGCCCTGACAGTAGAGGCAGCGTTAGATTACAGGCTGTGCATGTACGCATGTGTGTCATCTGCATAAAGTTGGCCCAAGGCACCATGTTCCGCAAGGAGCAGGGCAAGACCGGAGGTATAAACAGTGTATAAGAGAGGACCAAGAACAGAGCTCTGTGGCAGACGTCAATATGGTGATGCCTCGGGTTTTTGCTTAGAAAGCGATTTATGGACCAATTTTGTTCCATGGTGATGACGTCGCTGCACTCATTGGCCATTACGCTTCCACAATCCTGTAGCCTATCACACCATTTGAGATTTCCAAAACTGCCTGATCTGATATGGCGAATCGATCTGAAGATTCGCCTACAATTCAATAAAAAATGCACTACATGGACGTGTTTCCACAGAATTTCACATGTTAAAATTAGAGGGCAGAAGGCACAAAGCAAAATCAAAAATATTTTGCACACTACTTACTCTAACATACTGGCAACTTTTCATCACTACAGTACTAGAAAACGTTTTCTCAAAAAACAATTTCCACTCCACCGTGTAATTGATCAGTTTTTTTTAATAAGCAACGTCTGCTATCACAACCTTATAGTAGGATCTACAGTACACGAAAACTTGGCCAAACATTCAGAATCGGTAGGTCTCATTTCGCTTTCCTGTGTGCATACAAACGTTGGATGTACACACAACATTATCATGTTTTCGTCGGAGGGTCTTTGTTCTCATAACCTAGTTCTGCCAATATTATTTGCGTTGGCCAATTGAGAGAGACAGGCATGGACCGATGGACTACCGGTTAACGCGTTGACTTGCATTTTCAAAGCGTTAGCACAACCGTTCTCATATTGCGAGTTGGTACGCCTTGGTTTCCTACCTAAATCTTTCCCCACCTTTGAGGAGCTTTGCAAAAAAGGCTGACATAGACCTCTTTAGAAACATCTTAACAAATACTAGCCACAACCTCCACGACCTTCTCCCAACCTGTCAATTGTACTGGTCATAACCTGCTCCCACGCTCACATAACCGTGTTCTCCTAGATTTGATTCCCTTACCAGGCGCGGCTTCTTAGCTAGGATGTTGTACAGTTATACATCTGTTTTCTAGTTGACTTAATCTTCTTCTAATTATCGTTTTCTTTATACATAAATTATTTCTAACTTTGTCTGTAAAGCGCTGAGCGTTTGCTTGCGTCTAATAAAGAACATTCTTACTTACTTAGTTGCATGACCTCTTACGGGTAGCAAAACGGATGGCATCGCTACATAGCGTAAGTAATTAAGCAAGTCATTAATTAAATACTTATGCAAATATGCTTTTCTGCCTCTGTCTAATTATCTGTCTATAATTATTTGCATTATTATATACGTGTGTGAGCGTGCGTGTGTGTAGAGGAGGAGGAGAAGGAGTAGGAGGAGGAGGAGGAGAGTCTAAAAATAATGTGCATAGCAGTATGGAGTTCTCACAGGTTAAAACCGTCAACCTGTTTTCGATGTTTTTGTCTTGGTGAGTTTCGAGAATGTCGGTCGTCAGCAACTTTCTTAAACGATTCGACGGCTAAGTGATTATTTCTGAACGTGCACAAAGTCAAAGTGTGACAATTTCTCTGCGCAGGTCGAGCTATTTGGGAAGAAGAAGCCATTTCGACGCACAAAGAAGGATCTGTCAGATAATAGGCATAGCTCACGAATCTCAATACATCAGCGGCTGGCATGTAATTATCGGTTAAGATGAACTGAATATCAAGCATTATAATTATGAAACTGGTAATGCACTTTGCAATACGTGGCCATTCGTGTATGTATATATTATGTGTATATTTATGTATGCATTTATATAATTATGCATATGGGCACATACGACAATCAATATCTCACGAAAGTGATATAGGCATAACTATTTAACTGGTGTAAACATAGGCGTTTTAAGTCCAAATGCACACGAAATGAGGTGTTTTATTAAGTGTTTTCATGCATACAATACATACATACATAGTTACATACATATATGTATACATACATACACACCTACATACATAAACACATATATACATAAATACGTATACACATACAAACATACATACATACATACACAGTATACACATACATATATACATACATGCAATGTCATGCATGCATGCATACATACATACATAGAAGAAAAGACATAGACATATAGACAAACGGACAAAGACACATACAGAGACAAATGATGCTACACAGGAGGTAATGACGGAGACGGAGCAATAGCCATACTTATGACTAGAGAAAGCGAAATTAGCATATAATTATAGAGACTTATGGAAATCCCTAATCTCTAATAATAACTAACGGCACTTGCCTGAGTGTGCGTGCCTGTTGCCTGTGCTATTGTTCTACCACCCACACAGACTGGTGTCTCTGCGCTGGTCTACAGCTAAGGAATATCGTTGAACAAAGAGGGAAAATGTTCTACGGTATACTTCTGCTGGGCATTATTGTGCTCCGAAATATTCCAGGTAAGACTTTCCCTCGTCTTTTACCTCTCCCTCTGTCTCTCCCTCTCCGTCTTTCTCTGTCTCTCTATCTGGCTCTCTATCTGGCTCTCTCTCTCTTTTGATGCATGACACTATCATTTCATCTCTATACTCTCCAGTTAGTCTCCAAATTTCTGGAAAATTTAGTTGCTGAGGAATATCGCTAACCACCAAGGAAAAGATTGTTTCTGCTGAGTACCATTTTACTTCGATCTTATGCAGGTAGAACGTTTACGTCATACTATATATAAGGTGTAAGTCCCGAATTATAGTATGATAAGGAAATGTAAACAGTAGATATCGACTCGTGCGAGTCGTGCCATCTGTCACCCCTGATCTCACATAAATGTGAATGTGTACGCTTTTCTACACCGACCGTATGGCCTCCACCTTTTTCAATGAATTGATCGAGTGCGATCATTGACCACTGCTGCCCGCTTGAATGTGTGTTGTGACTGATGAGTAGTTGCTTTATTCACCTTAAGAAGGTCCACACTGAAGAGTCATCTAGTAACAGTACTTCTTTATCTGATAAAAAAGTACTGTTATTAGATGACTTCAATGTGGATCTTCTTAAGATGAAAAAAGCAACAAATTTTGTTTAAGGATCTGAGAAAGTGGACAGTCAGGGACGTAACTACGAAGCCCCCCAAATGACTCAAGCCCCCGGCTCTAGTATAGGCTCGGGCTACCACACTCGCTATGTTCAGGGCTTAAAGCCCCCCAAACGAAAAGGCCTAGTTACGTCACTGTGTACAGTTAACCTCATTAGTAAACGCATCCACATTATGAGCAAGTGGTCTGTAAATGACTCTCATTGAAGTAGATTAGATCCTCTTTATGGGAAACATAGTGGGATCATTGACCACTGCTGCCCGTTTGAATGTGTGTGGTGACTGATGAGTGTTTAAATTCAGCCGCATCCAGCCGGATCTCAAATCCGAGGTACCGGAATTTGGACTGATGCCTGTATATTTTTATTATTGGTTACTTGCTGAATTTGATACCGTATGAAGTGCCATTAGTTTCAGAACCTGTATTATTGAACTGTATTATTATTGACACCGAGAGAACTGAACCGGTGACGGTTTCAGATCGAGCGCATTGACAATAATACTGCTCTAGGCGAGTCGATAAATCGACACTCTATGGGGCGCTGTTGGCCTAATATTGTTCGGTGTCGTTTTGGGGTTTTGGCCTCCTAAAAATGCATTCGAGGGTTGGCAAATTGGCACCTTAGAAGGGTATAAAAGGCAGAGGTTGGCCATGGGGAGTCAGTCTGGAGAAGACCGCCTTGAGATTCGGCCTCGAGCTTTGCATCGGCCTAGAAGTCTCGACGGAGAAGAGGACCTGCCGTCGATCTACGGATCAGCCATCCGAGAAGCAGTCGCTAGAGGGCCTGCTCAACGATAGGACGGGGAAGCAGCTGAACAGTTCTCTCGATGTCAAGTTGCCTGTAGATGTGAACATTGTTGATCGTCTGTGTGAAGAACTAATAAAGCGGTGTTCTACGTGAGTGAGTGTGTCGCTGGTGACCTACTCAAGCCTCTCGATATACCACGAGAACCGGACCGAGAACAACCTTTCTTGAGATCTGGGGTTTCGGGCATCCTGGTAGAGCTCTGAACCACTCGGCAAAGAAGAGGAACTGAGAAGACACCCCCGATTTCCCGACAGTACCATGTTTCCATTGTTGGCTAGTTACGCGTTTTAAAGTAGGACTAATCAGTTAACTAACTAGTTACTGGACTACAAAAAGTAAATAGTTACTGTAACTGATTGGTGTGCAATGCGAGAAGAGCAATTAAAACTTCTAGATATAATACAATACAACTAATTAGCCTGTCATTGAAATAAAGTAACTAGTTACTGATTACAGTAACTTGTTCCAAGTTACTATAGTTACATTTAGTTACCACACACAATAATTGTTAAAGTCCAATTTCACAGCATCTTTCTTTTAGCGTGTGGTCAGCAGGGTTATCGATTAATATTATGAATGCTCATGCTATACTGCAATGCCAGATTAGATAATTATGTCGATGTCTCAATTGGCGAAAATTTACGTTCCCTGTTCACCTAAGAATTGTCCCATGGTGGTCATAGCGCGATTATTATTCGACTACACGCTCTATATACAGTGTATATATTTAAGCCTTTCATAGCAGCTCGAAGACACGTAGCCTAATTCTTTTTGTCCCGTCCCGGGTTGGGTGAAACGTTAACAAGTTACTTGTCAACCCTTGATCAGCCAATGAGGATCTTCCTAGATACCAACAAACCTCTGATTATAGCTAAGGACCTAAGAACCTAGTGAACTATGAATTTACAGTGACCTTTAGAACCGTCCATAATTATTGGAACGCTTAACTGAATATAATATTGTAGCTTATGTGGCCTCATCATTTAGCGCATTATAGTTCTATCTCATCACCCTCCAGTCCTATCCTATCTTATCCTATTCTCTCCTATCCCATTCTCGTCTTAACCAATGAAATCCAATACCGTTTCATTCCGGTGCTTCAATTCTGGTAGAGTTGAGCCATTCAGAATATTTTGATTTGCTGACTTTCTTCATTTCCTTCTTGTTGCATAGGTACTGGTGTATGCTAAGCGTAAAATTATAGGCGTTGCACTTCTGAATGTGTGGATGCATGGATCACATACATAGTAGACTATTATTACGCTGTGCCATATAATTATGTCACTGATGCAACCTAACCCTTAACCGTAACCTCAGAGTGTTTTCTTTTCCTCCACTTGACTTTCACGAGCCGAAAAACAAAATCTGCCAATAAGACCAACTTCATCATCAGTTGAGTTTACATAATTTATAAGCTGTCAGGCCGCAGTAACCAGATAAGTCACAACACCAAACTATCATATTTCCTGTCGTATTGTAACTTATCCAATTCTGTCCCCCTTTTAATGTTCTGTTATATATAAATTCTTATTACTTTGCTGATTTGTAAAATTCCATTTGATTTTAGCGTTTGCGAACCTTACAGTGATCCCTAACGACACAGTGGTGCTGGTCAATGATTCTACAGCCCTCGGTTGTTCGGGAGAGTCCTTCACCTGGAGTCATACGCCGCTGCATAGAAACATCGAGTACTTTTACATAGATAAAAGCATTAGTTCTGATTACAGACGGGTGGGATTCCGTATGGCGACAAACCAAGAATTCGGCGAAAGGAATCTCGTAATTGAAAATGGGACAAACGAAGTGGCTGGAACATATGAATGTGTTGATATTGAAGATGATGAAAGACAATCAGCAGAACTAATTGTTCTCGGTAGGATACTATAATATTAACATCGCAAGTTTCGATATTTTAGGCGATAACACAAATCTTCTTTCGAATTGATCCAATCAGAGAGCAAACGAAAGCAGAGCATAGGCTATTATAGGGAACACTGTCAGAAATATAAGATTAAAACGGATGGGCATGCAGTTTATAAGTACAAGATAGAAGAGCTAATCGAGTGATGTCTTGATTCCTGAGGGGAAAATGGAAAGGGAAAGACGACGGAAGAATTGGCTAGAGAGCATCCCAGAGACGACTTGAGGTGCTGGGAGATGTCGTTGGACAGAGACGAATGGAGAAATTGTGTAACCCGATTTGCAGACTGCATGAGACGGACTAAGTACTAATTAAGCAAGTGAGTTACTTCGATAGAAACTTGAGTACTGAAAAGTGCACGACAAAGAATTGAAAATGTGCAGCATGGTGTCAAAGTCCTTTCACTGATATAACTGAGAGCACTGCTTCATAGCTCCAATTCACTGTAGGCTATTGCAGTTAGGTAAATTTCTGAATTTCTCAGAAACATCCACATCTCTGTACGCCAGTAAGTATGCATGCAAGAAAGAATGTAAGTAAATAAGTATGTATGTAAGTATGTATGTATCTATGTCATTATGTATGCATGTATGTATGTATGTATTATGGATGGATGGATGGATATATGTATGCATATATGCATGTATAAATGTATGTATGTATGCAGGCATGGCTGTATGTATGTATGTATGTATGTATTCATGTATGACTAAATTACTAACATAATGAAAGATCATTTCAAGGTCAAAAGGTCAAAATAAAGGAAAAAATGCCGTTGTTCAGTCAAATGTTGTTTTATTTGGGTATTCTGAATTACGGTAATTTTTCCTTGATATGTAAGTTTTGACCTTGAAGTGACCTTGGATTCTGTTCGCCTTTTGTACAATGTCTTCTCAAATGTGACCCTTATCAGTTCAAGCAAACAGGTAAAAGAATCACTAAAATAGAGCAATATTTGGCTGAGTTATGGCCATTTCATCTGATTTTTATTTTTAATTGACCTTATTGACCTTAAAATAAGGTTGTATTGCCTTACATTTAGTTACAATTATTGTTTCTTATTTTTGCCGGATTTCGTTTTTTCTGACCTTGAAATGACCTTGAATGACCCTGATTTGGGTGTCTATATGTTTCCCAGATGGTGCTCCTGTCAAGACAAACATAGCAGAAAAGTTCATTCAAATCTTGACTCTTCGTTAATTTCTTGTGATAAAAAGAGTAAACTGACAATGAACCCAAGTTCCAAGACCCGATAGGGGCTCCTTCAGTCCTGGGTATTTAAGTAGTTTATGATCGGGGGCTTTGAGAGAACTCAGGATAACATTTTAAAATTCTGTTCAAAATTTTTACAGACGACATATGAATAGAATAATGGAAAAAACTTGAATATGGGTGTTTTCTGTGATGTATTATTTTTCTGGACACCCCTAATGTACTTATTACTAGCCAAGTTGTGCTAAAGTACCCATTAGCGTAAGTCATCACTGATGACAAGCCTTTATAATTGGCCTAGCCTAAATGTTTTCACCGTTGTTTGAATAGACGAACTTCCGCAATGTAACGTTAACATGGATGAATTCGTTGGTCCAAATGACTGCAGCATACGTCCTGACGAGATTCAGTTCAAGTGCAGAGTAGGGTATCGTGGAAACAAAGCCCCGAAACTGGAATGGAGAAAGTTTGGAACAAGTGAAGTTCTCAAATCCACTTGCACCACAGAGAATGATTCTCAAAGAACATGCAACCTGACGATGAAACCATACCTTGATTTGCACGGTTCGTCTTTCGTTTGTCAGACAACAGAGAGAGCAGCAAAGGAACAATATAGCTGCACAACAAAGCCAATCGCCATATTACGTAAGTACATCGTTGCCACTATTTCAGCCAGCCATTAGAGAACGTTCTCTGACCGTGTGTGACCTTAAGCATATATGCATTCAGTTGTAGACCTCATCACGGCTGGTTTTGGTGCGCAATCACTGGCACGATAGAAATTGCCAATTAATTACTTTATTCACATGCGCTTTTGTTTGTAATCAAGTCATCTAACGGGCCAGTTAAATGTTATTAGGTTAACCTTTTTGGGTCCAAGTTTGTGGATGCGACAAGCAAACTAATTTTAGATGTCATAATTGTTAAAGAAGTATAACAAAGTTTTGAGTAATCTAAATGATCTTATTTTTTTATACAAACTGGAGGCTTTAATTGTTCAATAAGTATTATAAAGTATCGATTAGAGTGACTGGTCTGCTTCTATTCAGATCCCTCCAGTAGTGAAAAGTCACAGTGGACACCTAAAGGCGACAAGGTCGTTTGCGTTGCCAACAGCAGCATGTCGTGTACTTACAAATGGATCTTGTACGAAAGGGTTGAAGATTACGTAAGAAGAACCATTGAGTCCAAAGACAACGTTCTGATCGCCAAAAAGATCGGATTACATCAGTGTGAAGCAAAATGTAAACTACGCAACCAGACTTGTCTTGTTTTCCCAAAATACGTCGAGGTTTACCCATCAGAAAAGAATCTGAACCACAGTGGATATATATCACCACAGATACACCAGCGTAAGTCATGCCTTTGAATAGATGTGTTTGCACTTTGCAATGCATCGTCTTCGATGTCAAATTTGTACAATCTATTTGCATTTTAATGTGAACTTGTGTGTTATTATTATCCACATCATCTCAAGTAACTATAATAGGAATACAGTTTCACGGGCCTAATAGTCTTGACAGTCTATACAGCTAGTCCCGTTATGCCAAAATTAGTTCTCATTTCGTCGACTTATCAATAAACTCATTCATGTACTTCTCCATAGATTTATTTAACCATTTCAACTGATTGTTATTCATGGTAATACCTAACATTAGAACTGTTCCTGGTGAACCTGTTTTGGGGTTTTGGAGTGATACTTTTTCTGTCTCTCAGTATGCGTTCATTCTACTCAGTTGCTTATTTCGTTCTCAACTTAGACTCACCTCTTCCAAAATTGATAATCCACTGCAGGTGGTCACTCTGTCTTAGTGGACTCATCGTATGAATGTCTTACAGGTTACTGCTTGACTACATAGTGCCTATCAGTATACACCTGTTGCATTAACCTCGGGCTACCAAGGCTAAGGGGGTGGTTGCCAACCCCTACATTTTTATGCATAATTTGTTTTCCATATGGAATATAATTTTGCATTTTAAGTAGCTGTAGCAGATTCACTGGCGCACATTTTGAGGTAAACATCATGGTGGTAGCCCATGCCATTCGAAAGTTATACCTGATATACCTGAGGCACCAGGGGTGGATACCACCCCTTAGTTTTTCGACTATAGCTTATTGACTATTCTTCCTAGAAGAGAAACAATTATACCATTCTTTAGAGGGAATGCAGGGATTCATTGGCATACCTACGTCTTTGTCTTATGAAAACCGGAAGTGATCAAAATAAATAATAATACGCGTAATATGCATAAAAAATGGCTGAATGGAAGCACTCCCCCATTAGTTTTTTGTCTGTAGCGTATTCATTTATCTTCCTGGAAGAGAAACAAAGATACCATTCTTTAGAGGGAATGTAGGGCTTCACTTGCATACCTACATCTTTGTCTTTTGAATACCGAAAGTAATCAAAATAAATAATAATACGCGTAATCTGTGTGAAAATGGCTGAATACAGCATTACAACGTAAACCGATATATATGTATGGATATATATGTATGAATGTACATTTATACTATATAAACATGTGTAGGGATGTTTGTGTGTATCTTTTATACATAGATTAGTTTCAAAACACACATAATCTTATTATTTGTTTATCCAAAAAGTACAAAATGTACGCAATAATATAAAATATTGCTAATTAATGGGTTCCGTTGTTAAAAGTGATGTAATTTCGAGGTGCATTCACATAATGTACACGTAATATAGCATTCTGTGCAAAAATGAATGCTGAATCCATTGCTATATTACAAGTTATGATATGTGAAACCAAACACGAAATCCAGGTAGCCGATATCACAAAAAAGCTTGGTAGCCCTAGGGTTAAGATAAACCGGCGCTATTAAAGTCACTAATTTAGACATCTAAACATAGATCGATAGACATGCTGCCAGCCTGCCAATAAGGATACCAGGTAGCTGGCTATATTATTACGGACAGGTGGACCGCCAACTGCAAAACTCTATGAACCGTAGCATCTAGTTCTCATTGTTGGGATGCAGAGTTTGCCGTTAACTAACAGCCGGAGGTTACTCCGCTCATAAGATAGGTGAAACAAGCGATTTTTGTCTTATGTTATTGTGTCATTTATTCTTTATTGATTTGATATAATTAGATTTTCAAATTTATGTGTGATGCTCCGGAATTTTTTAGATTTATGGTACTCAGAACTGTTACGACTGACTTGAGCAGTGTTGCATAAAGCGTCATTAGATGATATGAAATGCATAGCAACATCCTATTTCACGGGAATGATGTACATGCATAGATGTGTGCTGTGTATGACGTGCTGACAGCCTGACTCGTGTTAATGGATTAATATGAATATTTGATTAATTTTAAACAGCGCTGCAACAAGAAAATAAGCAGTGGACACCAGCGGTTATCGCTTTACTCATCCTGGGCGTTTTTCCGTATTTCGCCTTTGGAGGTTATTTACTTACACGAAGGCGTAAGTATCATTCAACTGCTTACACATAGGCTACTAAAGCACGATGATAAAACCGTGATTTGATTATGTTAGCCCTCAATTAAATTATTATTTAATTAAAGACTAAAATAATTAACTCAAAGTCATCTATCCATTAGGGATCTGCGGGTATTCCCGTACCCGCGGGTTTACCCGTACCCGACCCGTACCCGCGGGTCTGGTACGGGTCGGGTACGCATTTTACGGGTAGGGTCGTCACGGGTACAGGTATACCCGGTTTTACCCGTGCCGACTTGAAGTTTGGGGGTTACAATGTCACCGTTACACACAATAGTGAATCTTGCACCGTCAAAGACTTGCTTACTATTATAGGCTAACTGGCACGTCCAAAATCTAAGTACCATAATTATGTCTGCACACTAGATGTCTGCGGGTAGAGCATTTTTGTTACCAGGACCGTTATCCGTACCAGACTCGTACTAAAAAATACTATCCGACCCTTCCTTGAAGCAGGACAATGGAGAACATTAATTTAACCCATCGGCGACAAATGACTGGCATCAGGAATTGATGGTGATGATGACGAAGTGGTTGACGATGATGATGATGATGACGACGACGATGATGATGATGGTGTTGGTGATGATGGGTATAAATTAGTATTCTCCATTGTCCTGCTGCTGCTGTTGTTACTAGTACTACTACTACTACTACTACTACTACTACTACTACTACTACTACTACTACTACTACTACTACTACTACTACTACTACTACTACTACTACTACTACTACTACTACTACTACTACTACTACTACTACTACTACTACTACTACTACTACTACTACTACTACTACTACTACTACTACTACTACCACTACTACTACCACTACTACTACTACTACTACTACTACTACTACTACTACTACTACTACTACTACTACTACTACTGCTATCATTATCATCAGCCTATATATTATTATCAGTACATGCTAAGCTGAGTTGTAAGCCTAATAGATGAAATTACCCTGGTAGGGACTGGGACTGTGGGAAGGCGTGCTAATGACTTGGGGTGCAGTACGGGTACGGGTATACCCGCGGGTACGGGTAAGGTCGGGTAGTAATTTTGAGTACGGGTACGGGTACGGGTATCGGTCCTGTGTTACGGGTACGGGTCGGGTAGCAAAAATGCTCCACCCTCAGACCTCTACAATCCATCCTTTCAACGGTTGTCAAGCTCTATTTCTCACTCATTCATACTCATTGAAAGCAGTTCTTTGTCTTTCTCTCAGTCTTTCCCACACACTATGCTCAGTATAATTCTCGAAGTTGCTTCCGCTACTGTACAGTAACTCACATTATATGGTATGCACAATGTCTGTATTCAAGCGTTTGTTTTGAGAAGTTCTAGAGAAATTATTCTACACGTTATTTTTTTCAAATTCTAATTATGTGATGTTCAGTTTAATTAAAATTGTATAGTATAGCAGTAAATGTGCAAGAATAATGTTCCTAAAAGATATTTAGGTTTAGGTATTAATTCTCAGATTTATACTACCGTTCCCATGTGAGTTTTTGTTAAAGTGATTTTATTTACGATTTCTTATTTTTGACTATAGGACGACGTAAAAGAACGCTCGCCAGAGTGCGCATTCCAGCAAATGAATACGACAGTCAAACGGAAGTCTAATCTACTTATACTTTACTCACTGTATGTACAGTAAAACCAATATAATCGGAAACTTACTTACAAGCCAAGACAGCTACTACGATGGCTCTTCTATACTACGAGAGCTTTGATTTAACCCATTAGTGCCCAAACCTTCCCCCAGTGGCCAATCTTTATGATACTTGAGAATATAACAAATGATGCTAGGGTAAGGTTCTTGGAACTTGTATTTATGTGATTCCGCGATCAGCCGCTAGATGGCATGCTGTTCCCATTTGGGAACATTGGGCACATATGGAGTCTGTTCCCATTTGGGAACACCATGCAAATTTATTGCAGATAATCTGTTAAATTTGCGGTTTTCAGTTACTACAGTAGTTTAACTTCATGCACAGCACAAGCTGCTTTGCTAGAGCAATAAAACTACACATCAATGTTGAAGTAACTAGTTTTCAGAAGTTATAAAGCAGTGCCAACGATAGCATTGTCTAATTCTGCGATTGAACACAACGATCATACACATCAACATATTCCAGGTATTTCTCTAAAATGCCTTCCAGGAGACTGGCAGTATTCTGTCTTAAATGCGTTGATATGATACTACTGCTCGTAATGTAGATGAAGTAGAACCATGCACCTTGTGCAGTACAGCCTTGTATTTTTCTTACACAATCGACGTCTTCCCTGTCTTGCACTTGGAACGCAGATGATGATCGACTCCATCGTAGCGAATGCCACTGACTGAGCTGTTGGAGGCTTGTCCAATCGTTGTATGGTATTGTTCCGAATTTGCCGACGTAACTCCAGGTGATCAGATAATTCAACGTGCAGACTCCAGGCAGCAACACGAGTCGAAGGCATTAGGGGATTCTCATCCACACACTCTTCCGTGGACTATCTCTGGTGGCATAACTATTTCAACATCTTTCTCAATAGCAGGCACTGCATCTGAAGTCTATGCTATAGGTGAACAAGCTGCTCAGGGTTTTCATTGTCTCCATCTTCATCAGACTGTATAATAATGGTGATCGCCTCAGACAAGGATAACTTTCCTTACCCCTGAAAGGGTATTATATATATTAGGTGTGATTGCTGTGTAAACTAAAAATTATAATTTATCTCATATTCTTTTATAAATATGGACAGTAGTAATGCACTCGATGCAGAGTTTTCAACAACTCAATGAATTTCTGCACCATGTTCCCAAATGGGAACAGACTACATTTGTGCCCAATGTTCCCATTTGGGAACATAAAAGATTTACTAAACATTTCTACCCCAATACATTTGATTTTTAAATGCACATTTGGCATTACAGTAGCTACTTAATGTCTCACTTAAATCACATAAACACTTTTAAAATTAAAGTTCTCTTATCTTATATGCAGACGAAAAACTGGAAGCAGCCGGATTTTGAAAAAAACCCGAAACTTTAAAGATGGCTGCCACCCACTAGAAATTTTTGCAAACTCAAGATTAGGCTAAAATATCGTAAATGGACCATTTAACAGTCAAAAGCTGCCCACAGTAACTAAATAATACGATACATTTATTTTATACTTAAATTCATCCGCGTGTTCCCAAATGGGATCATTGGGCGCTAATGGGTTAAGGTCGTGGATACAGTCACGCCCGACGTGAGCCTATACCTGGGACTAGAATCACGCCCGCCTCGCAATTGGTCAATGCATGTCACATGATTGTGTGTATCTGAAACGAACCAACCGATAAACATTCCCGATTGCGGTGGAAGGTTGTTCACCGTGTTTTCTAAAGACGACACTAACCCTAACCCTGACCCTAACCGACCCTCATGACGCCTAACCTGACCCTAACCGACCCTCACGACGACTAATCTGACCTTAAACGACCCCACGAATCCTAACCTGACCCTAACCGACCACCAAAATGTCCGCCATATCAAAATTCCACGGAAGACAACAAGTTCACGTGACAGGCTTTAGCCAATAACGCGACGGGCGTGAATGTAGTACTGGGGTTCCGCTTACGCCCGGGGCGTGAACGGATCCACTACGTTGATTTAAACGATGGTATAAATTGCACATAATTATAACAGTTGAATTAAACGCCTGCACACACTTTCAGATTGAACACTGCATGCCTATGTACACGTATTTAGCGCCACTGTGAGTACATTCATGAAGTGGCGCTTTATACTTGTCAGATTACAATAATACAACTGAGGATCATCTTCAGTGTCAGAGATTATGTTATGATATGACGTCGTATTGTGTTCCTGAATTTGGATACTTGTCTGCCTACATTTTGTTTTCTTTGTGTTAAAGGGAGACTATATTGCTATAAACGGCATTACACTTAAGATTATATTTAAGATGTAAAGACTAACTAATGCAAAGACTAACTAATGCAGCCTAGTTATTCGTACCTGCATCATGTAGCATCATACTTACTATTTCATAACAAGCGTGAAGAGTAAGGTTGCAAAAGGTTCTTCGTGTACTAGGGTGTCGACCTAGTTTCGATAATTTATGAGCAGTTGCATGATTGATAATTCCTACTTAACGATTGCATCTATCCTAACATGTTAAATTAAGGCTTATTACTTTCATTGTAGAACATGCTTTTAAAGCATTTACATGTAAACACTTGAAAATATCGAGAACTACTCATGCCTTAGCATTAGGCTACTGTATAACTATAACAATCGCAATTTTTGTCGTCTATAATAGCGTACGCTGTTGCTGTGACTGTTTGCTATATTTCTAACGGTGTTCTTATTTTTGACACAGTTTGTCTACAAAATGTCAATAAGTCATGTTGTCAATTCCATTCTATTCTATTCAAAACTACGTTACAACAGTTTCTAATTATTATGAACGCAGAATTTTACTCAATTTATTTTTTCGGGTAATTTCTATCCTATGTAATAGAGCTGGATCACATAATTATTCAAGTCATATAACAAGATGAACAGATGATGAGAAGAAATAATTTACCAAAACACACAGATGAAACAAACACTGCATATCTATTATTTAGTTATCAAAGTTTATTCACTGAGTTTTGCATACAAAACGATTAAACACAGAGTACCATTACTGAAATTTATGATGTAATCGCTGAAACACTCCATGATATTGATACAATTTTACATGCTCATTATTTTGCAGTTACTTAAAAATCCGAAATTCAATTCTTTAGTAATATATATATATATATATATATATATATATATATAATTATGTATATGCAACGAGTAATAATTTCATTATTAGGAATATTTTATCATCCTAAATAACTAAGGCCGAGTTCACTACAATGTAAAGTATTTAGGCCTACTCGGTTGGCTGGATGTGCATTGTGCAAGTCTGTCATACATAGCGACTTGAATATAGATGTTATTCTGTTATTAAATGAATATCTAATCATTAACATGCAACGAGATTCCTGCGGAAATAAAAATCTATTTAAGCTTACTCACAGATTAACTTCAAACGGTTGCATCATCATCAAAATCATCGTCGTCGTCGTCATCATCATCATCATCATCATCATCATCATCATCAAAATCAAAATCACCACTCATCATCATCATCATCATCATCATCATCATCATCATCATCATCATCATCATCATCATCATCATCATCATCATCATCATCATCATCATCATCATCATCATCATCATCATCATCATCATCATCATCATCATAATCGTCGTCGTCGTCGTCGTCGTCGTCGTCGTCGTCATCATTATCATCATCAGCATCACACAATCATCATCATCATCATAATCATCATCATCATCATCATCATCATCATCATCATCATCATCATCATCATCATCATCATCATCATCATCATCATACTACTACTTCTGCTACTGCTATACTACCTTCTGTGGTCTACGTGGGAGGGGGTAAGCTTGGAGGCTAACTGATGTTGTCTGTCAGTGAAGGCGCCAGGATTTAAGGCTTGGGGGGGCTAAAGCTCCAAGCCCTTCCTTTTTGTCTCAAAGCATAGTTTCAGTGTTACGACACTGTGTGATAAAGATCATTAGCGTCGCCCTTATCTTTTATCCAGGCTTGGGACTGGCACTGCCAGAGTACAAGCAGTGGCTGAGATTTGTCCCAATGCGGCGATTACCTTATATATTTACGTAGCCTATCTAAATGTATTTTCTACCTAACATTGATTCTATTCTTATCTTATTATCTGTCTCACTGCCTGTCTCCGAAACCGGTCTCGGACCTCCTTTTGATTGCTCTTTGGAAATTCCTCAGACTGGACGCAGCGCTCTCGAGTAAGCTGGTGCCCTGCGCTTGGCTTCATATAAGTCTACGGTCAGATACCGTAAATTCACGGCAGAATGAAAAAAATTGAGAATAATCGGTAGGGGGAGCCTGCAATTACGTAATTTACAGTAAAAGACTGTAGAATCAGCGTTACAGTAAATAACTGTAACAAATTACGATATTTCCCCTTCATTTTACTGCAATTTTTAACAGTGTAGGCTATAATTCATCTCGGGTCCAAGCATAAGATAAACCTGCTGAAACACAAGAACGTTGGTGACCCTTGTCGTTCTGACGAAGCCAATGACGGTAGGCCTCTTAGTCCAAGCACAATCACAGGCAGCGATATGTCTCCAAAGCAGCATCTACTTTAGTAAGTTCTGGCTCTGCCAAATTGGGTTGCAGAGTAACGATGACTAAATTATCTTCTGAAAGCAAATGGGCAGGCACTGGAATGGCCTAAAGCTGAGATGCAGACGATTAGGCCTAAGCTGTCATTTGACAATTATTTTTATAGGCCTATGCAATGTTTCTTTCAGACAGAACGCTCCGGAACGGCATTCCGTGAATGTTTTCAAGCTGTTAACAATTATTTTATTTACTTACATTTTTAATAAAAAATTATTTAGTTAATTTAATTTAATTTCAGCGTTTTCAGTGTTTATTGGTATTCAAGATGCTATAAAATTAGAGAGGCTCAGGTTTAGGCCTTTGGAACCCTTGCAATGTCTTCCATAACTGTTCTGGAATTGTTCAGTTCCGGAACATTTTTTATTGAAAACACTGCTTATATAAAAAAATATCGCGATTATCCTAAAGTTTTCTTTTATGCAAAATTCTTGACTGTTAGAGAACGTTGGACTTGTAGCTGCATACGACGACGTTGTTCTTACGCAAGAAATAGTGCTGTAATAATATTTATCATGTAAAATTTGTTAACCCGTCCAAACCCGGGTTACCCGGGTTACCCGGGTTTTCACGGCGGTCAAACCCGAAACCCGGGTTTCGAAAAAAGACCCCAGGTTTGCATTCCCTAGATGCAGCAAACTGTGTTTGATTTATTGACGTCGTTTGTTTTCTAGGTTTAAAACCAATCTGCACTTCAAACTTGAATCCAATATTTTACAACTTTGACCCAGAATTCATTTGCAAATTGGTGTACCAAGGCAACCTTGCCGCACAAGCTGAATGGAGAAAGATTGGAGAAATTAATGCGATTACCAGAAACACTTGCGATCACTCAATTAAGGCATATTTGGACTTCAACGGTTCATCGTATGTCTGCCATGCAACGAGGTCACCAACAGTGCGCAACCACTGTCTTTCTGAAGACATCAAAATACAATGTAAGTAGCATAAAATAAAAAGGAATCAAGTATTTTCAATGTAGAATCAATAATGAATTGGATGACTACCTTTGTCTTAATTAAATGATACAAACATTTTCAATTGTAGTCAATTGTCGTTTCAGATAATTGGACACAACGAATCGCTCTTCTGCTCTCCGTCTTGTGCATTGGGCTGTTTAGTGTATGCTTATGCAAGTCTGACAAATGTAAGTAAACTATTCTAAACAAAATTCTAAATATGCTTTCTTCCCATTAACGTAACTAAACTTTAATCCTTAACTTATCTCTAGTTTAGTCTTGGGAGAAGACCCAGGTCGGCGTAGAAAGGCCCTGTCCCTTATTATTATTATTATTATTATTATTATTATTATTATTATTATTATTATTATTATTATTATTATTATTATTATTATTATTATTATTATTATTATTATTATTATTATAATTATTATTATTTTTATCGCCCGAGGTAGAAAAGATCCCTCAGGCTCTATTATTATTATTATTATTATTATTATTATTATTATTATTATTATTATTTTTTTTTCGCCCGAGGTAAAAAGAATCCCTCAGGCTCTAAGATACTAAGCATAGTTGTGTTTTACGGGTTCTCGTCTCCATCGTGTTGCATAAAGGAGCCCCTAAAGGCCGCGGCGTTAAAGCGCTGCATGCAGACGGACAATCGCTGGAACAGGTGAGTCGTCTCGCGGGGGTCCCCCGTTGCCTCGGTCATCCGACGGCCTAGCTCCTGCAAGAACTCTCGTCCTGTGCGGTTAATGGGGCCCAATGATTCAATAGCCACCGGGACAAACTCGTGTGTCGCGGGCAAGGAAGAGTATTTGCTGATTTTGCGTTCTGCAGCATGTTCTGCCGCCCCTCCCGTCATCGCTGCCGTCAGATGGACGTACGAGGGTGCGCATGTGTGGATGGCCGTTGCATCCCAGGCTATATATTTGCCTCTGGCCCATGGGATCAAAGTGGCCCCATCCGGTCTCTTGCCATCGGTGCGAATCAATCCAGGCGGCTCCTTTGAGCTGGGAATGTCCGCCTTCGAGAGGGATCTCCAAATTATGTCGTTGATGGCGGCGTGTCGGGCTGTTTATAAATCTGTTAAATTAACATTCCCCATACAACATCAATAATTTTTTTTAAATTGACTTAATGAATATAATAAGTATTTCACACCAATCAACTTAAAATAATTCAGACTATTAATAATAATATAATTTTTAATTAGTGTCCTTTATACATGACGCTTCACGATCCAACTCCCTCACTTTTACATACCACTCAAATAATCCTACTTAGACAAATTTACGATCAGTTTCCATTTGCCAATTGTTATCCCAACTTACCAATAAACACTTTTGTTTTCCGCTCCTCATCTACGGGATTCATTTTTACCAGCTTTGAAGGACCTCTTATTTAATTTTGCAAACCATGAAGACATCTTCTTCCAGTTATCTCATCATTTTGAGACGATGACGATGACGATAATCATAATAGGAATAACATTGATAGAAGTTGTAGTACTACTACTACTACTACTACTATTCCTTTATTTCACAAACTCGTTGACACAAACGCAACAAGATTATTATTAGTAGTAATACAGTAGGCTATCTTGTCCACTTAAGTCTGAACATTTTGACTTTGGTAAAGGCACAATGTACATTAGATTATGCTTGCGTTTTTGAGTTGAATTCATATATGAGTGTAATATAAAAATCTAATTAATATTGAAAGTTACGGCAAATAAATACGAATAATATTGACAGTAGAAGTTGTAGTAGTAGTAGTAACAAAGTATCTAAACTTAATTCTAAGCATTTGACTTTGGCAAAGGCACAATTGACGTCAGGCTTTGCATAATACGTAGACCTACACCTGCAAGTAAATGAAAAAATAAAAAATGGACTAATCCAAAAGAAAGCTGAACGAAACTAATAGACAATGTTTCTAATTATTTATAGAATACAGAGATAGCCGGAAAAATCGAACAACTCGAACCGATGTTACGAACGAATCTCACGACAGAAGCTTCTAAAAACGAATTTTTATGCAGTAGGCCTATTATGTTAACCAAACTCTTCACAATTAGGTCTATTCAATTAGAATTTTTTAGTTATTAACGTGTTAAAGCAATGATATCTGTACAGCATGAGGTGAGTGATTTGAAACAAATCATAATTTTACAATGCAATTTTGTGATAATTATAGCATATTTCTAGTACAGAATACTGTTGGGTAAAGACTTGACTTTAACTGCGATGCGTTATTGTTGTGATCTTGGCTCTGTTAGTGGGGACATGCAGTCAAAACGAGGCATCAAAGAATTAAACCCTTACTATCTGAAGAACCACCGTTATGTGACAAACTGTTCATATTTTGTCTAGCCATTACTATACATTAATTTTGCTTCATACAGACTCTCGCATCCAGACGTCTTGTTCTGGTATATTATTATTATAGAATTCTGAATGCGAGAGTCTGTTTTTATTGTAAGCTTTAATATCAACATTATCAATGCATGTGCTCTAATAATATAATCATAAACCAGGATACAGTTGTAAGATAACTGACCATTTATTTTGGCGTGAATATTATTCTTTTCGTCGATTTCCATGGAATGGAAACCTGAACATACGAACTGTAGGCATATGCATGTTTTATTTGTCATTTCTATGCGAAATGCAGTAGGCATGCATAATTTAGCTAAGGACATAACTGTTAGCATTATGATTATGCTACTCTTGGTATGCAAGATACATAAGAAAAACCAAACTGTATGTACCCTTAAATATACCAAATGTTAGTAAATTAAAAATTTCAGTGTTAGGCCTACATTTGTATTCAAAAGATCACCTTTCTAACACAAAAATTTCATAACGATATTGGACACGCAGAAGAGATCACGAAGGTCCCAGTTAATTCAGATATGATGAGGAATACATATTTAGCAACGTACTGCGACTGTCTATGAATTTTAAGTATTTAAGTATTCACTCTAGCGATCTATTAAATTCGTCAAACTGAGTTTCTCAAATATTACTAATTTACAGGACTTGAGTAGTGTGAACTCACTTGCAAAAGCTATCGTCAGAATTGTAGTTGTGAAAACGATGTTTGCAGAATTGTTAGGAGTAAATCTCAATATCTTGCAGACATATTAAGTAGAGGCATAAGGTAGAATGTTACAAGACAAGACGCGAAAGTCAGAATCATTACGGAATTCTGTATGTGGCGTAAGTGAACTCGTGACACCGAGTAGCTTGAAGACAACCGCCATTTCTGGAAAATTAAGCACTCATAATTGTAATTGATGTCACACATTTATATAGCGCATTTCGGAGAGACTCATTAAAGGAGCTCCCGTCTCAAGGATGAAAGAAATCAATCTTTGCTGCTGTTAAAGACATTCATCAGCACATGTTTTACCTGATAGGCTACATTCCATCGTACGGTAAGTAGGCTATATGCAAGTTGATTAAAAGATTCAATATTGCTTCACGTATTATAGTTAATATGCCTTGCACTACATTGCTTAAGTTAACCCTCCGAGGACTGAACTTTTGTAGTCATTCTAGTACTATGAGGGGGGTCTAGCAGACCCCTAGGTCTATTGTACTGTTTTGCATTGACTATCCAATTTTTTAATTGTTGTAACTTAAAATTAAAACAAGGAGACACTGCAGACACTTGTATATGTGTAACATAACAATAAAACTAATTACAAATACTCGGGTATGCGAAGTATTCACATACATGTGAATTTATCAGTTATGTAGCCTATCATTTTCAGTGGTACATTGTAGATAAACAAAACATGTAACAATGTAGTTTCATATAGGTCTTAGCAGTAGCATATTATTCGGACAGAGTGATAAGTGCTATATAGATGTCCTTTTGGTCGTAATTACCTACAGTGCTGGTCAGCCTACTGGTCATTTTCCGTGGCACAATTGCAACAGCGACGAGACATCTTAGGGTTAGGGTTAGGTTACCCTAACCCTAACCCTAACCCTAACCCTAACCCTAACCCTAACCCTAACCCTAACCAACCATTGTCTTCCTGTTCTCGATTTATAGCCATTTGCCGCATCTCCCGAAAACGACTGCTCATCATCAGAACTGCTGGTTGGAGACGACTGTTCTTCATGCAAACTGCACCGGTCTTCACATTCTAATGCAGAATTCGTCGAATTCTCACTGTTACGATCCAGATCTTTTGCAGTAGCAGCCTCAGGTTCGACATCGGAGTAATCGTCACTGTCGTCTGTATTGTCACTCATATGACCATCATCTTCATCATCAACGATCATTTTAGTAGCCTCAGCTAGCGAAAATCTACGTCTAGAAGTCATTATCTAAGTTTGTTTACGTATATCCTTCACGAAATAATACTGTAATGCTTATACTTTATCAAAAAATAACACCAAATCATTTGCTGCACATTGCAACCGCATGTGTTTTTAGCCTTATTTCTGGGTTATGTTGTTTACATGCCGTTTCCATGGTAACCAGTATGAGAAACCAATTGCATTTTTATTACTTTAGCGCATTACTGGGCGAGCAACAAAGTCATAAAATATCACAACCAAACTCAATCGGATACTGAGTGAAATACTAAAAAACCGGCCCGGGGTCTACTAGACACCCCTCATAGGCGTACGAGGGTTAAGAAACAAACAACTTCTTTTCACTTTTGCATAGGAAAATAGCAAACTCTAAACTGAAAAAAACAAGAACCGTTCCAAACGTTTTCGGAAACCACAATAATCAATAATTTATTGCTACATCAACTGAAGTCCGTAATAGCTAGTGTTTCTAGGTCCGTCTCGGGGTTAGATCAAATATTGGAGAGGATCAAGCCGAGGAGAAAAAACAGTGATAGGCTACTGTGCATATCGTTGATGGCGGTGGTCGTGGGGTGGTCCAGAAGCAGACAAGGATAGGATAACATAACATAATATGGCCTAACAAGGGTTCTAAGTGGTTCAAAAGACTTGTAGGAATGTAGGTCTATCTTGTTTAGGAGTTGGGATATCCGGAAAGTTCAGTTTTATGCCTTAAGAGGAAATCTTTTAGAGTGAGGGCAAGCCAGAAATGCTGACAGTGAAATGCCAGAGAGGAGGATGAGCGAATTGGCGGAGATAGCTTATAAGTTCTTTCCAAGAGCCTGCGCAGCGTAGATTAAGGATCCGTTTCAGAATTTGAGAGATAAGGACACTGAAGGCCGTTCTAGAGAAAGTTATGATGAAGAACGAGTGGATCTCAACTTTGGTTAATGAATAGGCCTACTGTAGATCCATTTGAATAAGCTGGCGCCCTGTAGCCTACTTGATTTTTAAGTGGTTCTTTAGAAATTTGGAGATTACGATTGCGAATACTTTTTATTAGCTCTCTGCTCTGAACATTTGACGTAATAGTCTTTGTACGTATTTGGAAAGTGAATCCTCTAGATCATCAATCATCCAAATTCTACTTAGAGCGTTAATTGAACGCCATTTTGATGAGCCTCTCCAAGAGACGATTTTCGTACTAATTATTATTATTTCGTTTTTGATTACCATTTATGGTGAGTTATATTCCGCGTTTTCGTATATTTGACACCCAGACATGTTTAAGACTTATTGTATAAGTTACTTCTCATAGATACACTTTTAAGCGTAGCCTATTGATGGATATTTATTAATAGCCTATTTCTAGGGGTAGGCCTACAATTATTGGTGAATAATTAAATACGTGTTTACCTAAATACGCTAAGATAAAATTTTAGCGTATTTAATTATTCACCCATAGGCCTAATTGTAGCATTATTATATTTCATAAAGCCAACTCTGACAAGAATCCTTTTCATCAACCCAGCTTCTATTTAGGCAAGAATTCGTTTAACCAGTCCAGCTTCTAATTTTAGGCAGGAATTATTTTTCATCAATACAACTTCTCTTTAATTAAGAATTATTTTTGTCAATCCAGCTTACATTTAGGTTAAGCAACGCTCTTTTTGTCAATCACTGCTATCTAAGAAAATTATTTTCATCAATCCGACATCTATTTAGCAAGTAAGCTTATTCTTTTCGTCATTCCAACTTTTATTAGACCAACGCTGAAACTCATGCAATGGCGAATAATTAAATACGGAAAAATTTCAAGTTTAGCATTTTTATTATTATTGTTATGGATGTTACGCTTTCAGACTGTAAGACTTTAATCTGTTTCTCTTGAAGAGTCTTAGCCGTAAAATTGGCTCTTATTCTTCAAAGGAGTAGAGAACGTGACCTACGAACAGAATAGTGTCTTTTACTTAAATCACATTGAATAACTGTCACGACTCATTAATGTCATCAGGAAATTCAATTTTCTGTTCAAATTATAACGCACCCATGCTTTTTACCAACGGTGAACGACTTAGCAGTTATTTATTTATTTACAGAGGCCATTATAGTTTGTTATTTATAGAGGCCACTTCATTTGCTCGGGTTAAATCTGTAAATGTTATGCTTTAGGCAGACCGCTTGTCGACGATTTCCAAGATTTCCCTTAGTAACTCAGAGCTGATATTCAGGGGCTTCTATCCCTATACAGGGTGGGCGCAAGTTGAGCCCAGTGAAAAACAGGGGGGAAGTGTTTCTTTTAAATTTTTATCACACTTTCTACAAGTTAGAGCCTTCGCTCACAGCCCTGTGAAAGACCCACTTTTCTTGTATAAATTAGTGTGAACCAGTGATATCATCCGATTGTCACTCGATTAAATTTAATCAGAAATAGGCTAAAACTCACGTCAGAAATATGGGATCCGGGAGAGAGGGGAGGCCCGGCAGGGGGGGAAGGTGTGAAATTGAGCCCGGTTGTTTAGGGGGGATAGAAGCCACTGCTGATATTGACTCTAACTCTTCTTTGCTTCTCTGACATTTTTATCTGAATCCCCTTTATATTTGGAAGCAGACCACTGCTCGTCTGATTTTGACCGTAAGGCTCACATTTTGCTCTATGAAAATCAGAGGTCACTGGAAGAACAGATATTGCAACAATTCCTCCCACATGCAAGTCATGCGGTAGCGAACGCAAGTGGCAACGACTGTTACACAGTCGAATGAAAGAACAGGCTGCAAAATTGACTACTTACCTCATACGCCAAGGAAAAGAAAATGAAGTCTCTAACATTTCATACTAGTTTTTACATCTTGTGTTTAGATTAGCTCTTCTTTTTATACAGTTTACAGACAATGAAAATGTAGTCATCATATCATCTCAATATAAAGATTTGATGAGGTTGGATCACAACACAATATTGTAATTCTTCCTCTTTCTTTTCCCCTTCCATTAATCTTTAATAATACCCATAAGTCTATCTTGTTTAACTGCGAAACTTTAAACATCTGGCAGATTACTTAGTGATGTAGACAAACGGTACAAATTGCTAGTTATGTGCTATTGTTTGACTGTGTTAAAGATCTGAATATGGAAACATGTAATAATAACCCGGAAATACCACACAATTGGCAGTTTTGTAACAACGTTTTTGCAAAGACTTGGATTGTCAATCGCCACGTTAGAACCCACGCTGGAAAGAAACCATATGAGTGCAAGTTATGCCGCACACCAATTCTGGGTACAGATAATCTAGTAGCTCATACCAGAACCAACACTAGAGAGAAAGTGTACAAATGCATTACATGTCACAAAGTAATTGTGGGTACGGATATTCTAGAAGCTCATTCCAGAACCCAAACTGGAGAGAAAGTATACGACTGCACTATATGCCACAAAGCAATTACTGGCATGGATAATCTAGTAGCTCATTGCAGAACACACTCTGGAGAGAAAGTATACAAGTGCACTATATGCCACAAAGCAATTGTGGGTATGGATCATCTAGTAGCTCATTCCAGAACCCACACTGGAGAAAATTCATACAGTTGCAATTTATGTCAAAAAGCATTTGCACAGAAGAATGATCTGGAACATCATACAAGAACCCATACTAGGGAAAATCAACACAAGTGTGATGTCTGTGGCAAAGGTTTTGAATTTAGGAGTAAGCTTAAGATCCATGCAAGATCCCACACTGGAGAAACACCATACAGATGCAATTTATGTCAAAATGCATTTACACGTAGGAGCGGTCTGTTAGACCATGCAAGAACCCACACAGGAGAAAAGCCACACAAGTGTAATGTTTGTGGCAAAAGGTTTGCATATAAAGGTCAGTTTAAAACCCATGCAAGATATCACACTGGAGAAACACCATACAGATGCAATTTATGTCAAAATGCATTCACACGTAAGAGCGGTCTGTTAGACCATGCAAGAACCCACACAGGAGAAAGACCACACAAGTGTAATGTTTGTAGCAAATGGTTTGCATATAAAGGTCACTTTAAAATCCATGCAAGAACCCATACTGGAGAAAAACCACATAAGTGCAATTTGTGTGACAAGGCGTTTGCGTGGAAACATGGTCTCAACAGGCATAAAAGAACTCACACTGGGGACAAACCATTTAAGTGTAATTTATGTCACATGGCATTTGCATGGGGGTCTAATCTTTTAACACATAAAAGGACCCACAACGGAGAGAAACCGTACATTTGTCAGGTATGTAACAAACTGTTCAGACGTCGGGCTACTCTTTATGTGCATGCAAAGACTCACAATATGGAAACAACATGCAAATGCAAGTTATGCCAGAAAGCATTTGCAAATGCTGAAGATCTGGAAATGCACATGAGGTCTCATAGTGGAGAGAAGCTATACAATTGTGAATTATGCCATACAGCATTTGCTTGTCATGATGATCTAAAATCTCACGAGAAAACACACATTTATGAAGATCCAAGCACTTTCTTGAGCAGTACAGAAAAACAGCATGCAAGCAGTTCACATACGGGAATCGGCACTTGCAGTAATCACCACAATTGCGTTGACGGGAGGAAGTCATCAACTGCGGATGTGAAGTCACCGAGGAAAGATATGAAGCAATGTACAGGTGAAAAGCAATTTTCTCGAGATCAGTCGACAACTGGTCCTGATATAAATAGTTTCTTTTTGAGACCTTATGGCTGTGGAATCTGTGGTGAAACGTTTGAAATTGTAAAGGAATTTATGGAACATTGTTATAATCACTACTGTGATGATCCACAGAAAGATACATTTCTTGAACTATTGGAAATTCGTCTTCTGAGCTACTTTCCTTACAAACAGGAAATCGATTAATTCAAGAGATCCGATTTAACTTTTGTTGATTTCACCCCAATTATGCTATGAACTTTGACTGGATGATAACTGCCTCGTGCGGAAAGTAGAAGGCCTACGTTTATTGCGATATATGGGCATGTCGTAGTGTTTACAAGAGTATTTAAGTGTAGTAGAATGTTTTTGAATTTTTCCGATTACAACAATAACAAAACAGCTTCCATTTCGCATTGACCTGGAAACCATACATTGCAACTCGAATATAATTCACGTACCATTCATAACTTGTATTACTTGGAAAGTGATGAGGCTAATTTTAGACAAGCAAATGATGGAGTGTGTGAGAGACTTTGGATGAAGAGTTTGTTTGCTATTGAACATCGTTCACATTCTAACTTACATGCTGTTCTTCAACATGTCTACAGCCGTTTATTATGTTTTATTTGATTGAATTGAAGGATTTAGGCCAGTGCAAGTATAATTCGCAGATATAGTGGCCATTAATTTCAGTGTTTTCATTTGATTGAAAATTGAAAGAAATAAATATGTAACTTAGTTCTTGTTCTATTCTTGTTGTTATTCTTGTTAGCAAATGAATTCGTAGGCCCATAATGCTTAAGTTTTTTGGTATGCCTTTACTATTTTACTCAAGGAATTTATATTTTAAAATTAAGTTAGAGTATGTGTGTGAAATAGATTTACGGAAAATTGGGACTCATCCCATGCAGCTTGAGGGGCTATCCGGAAAAGTGACTCTGAAGGCGATACCGTTACTGTGTTTTATGAGTGTGGGTCATATGGCTTCCACGTATGTTGGCAGAGGGTGTCGACTACGTTGGCGTCCCAAGTCATGCATTAAGCAGACACCCCAGCATCATCCGCTCGCAGTGGACTATTGAAATCATTCGAGGTCAGGACAATTAACTCTTGTGCGGCCTCCATATGCATTTAGCCTACTGTTACTATTGTGTAGCATGGGGGTGGTGGAATCCCCATTAGTTTTCAAACTGCCCGGTAGTAATCACCTGGATCACTTTTCACCTTTAGTGCGAGAACTTGGAATTACTCTGGACCAAGAATTCACCTTCTCTCGACACATACATTTGCAATGTCGTGACTGTTACTACCACCTTCACAGCTCTTTGGTGCTGCATCTACCATCGATCACTCTTTTGTGATTTTCCTCCTTGACTACTGTAGCGCCATCTACGATTGACTCCCAGCCGACCACGCCACGACTTATTTGTCATAACCCAAAATTTGTCCATGTTTTAGAGTAGGCTACACGCGGGATGTCCTGTATTAGCTCCCTTTCCCACAGCGTACTGCCTATAGGGTTTATGCGTTGGTTTGGCGCTGCATTGCGGGACTGTCTATCCGGTATCTCTTGAACTAATTAATAATCGTCTTCTGAGTTCCCTTCCTTGCAAAGAGGAAACAGATTAATTCGCAAATTCCGATTGTATTTTGTTAAATTCACTTCAATTATTATAAGAACTTAGACTGGATGATAACTGCCGCGTGCGGGAAACGTCAGGTTTCTGAATACACCGTTATGAAGCTTCATGAAGTAGACTATCGCCAGTGTAGAATACCTCTGAGTATAGAACAGAATTAACACTAACCATTGTATCATGATCTTTATTCTTTGTATGTAAAAATGCAGCCAGATTAGGTGGTAGAAAATTATTATTAAACTTTCGAAAGAGCCACCAATTATAGGTGACATTAACTAAGCTTATTGAAATAGTTTGTCTAACCAATACCGTAGGCCTACATTTGCATCATGCAGTCTCTCCAACCAGACGTCATGTCCTGGTATCGCTACAATCCGTACAACACACATACTTTATTGCCATAGTCTAGTCGTAAAGATTACGGTACAAGTTGTAAGTTAACTGCTCATTTATAATTTTTGCCGGAATACTATGCTTTACATTGTCTTGCAGAGAATGGAGACATGAACAGATAAACTGCATGACTATCTCTGGTTTCTTTGTCCTTTCTGTGTAAAATACAATCTGCATGCATATTTAGCTGAGAGCAACTAACAGCATATGATTATGCCACTCTTGGTATGCGGAATACATGAGTAAAACCCAACTGTAGCCTAGGTCTCTTCGGAAATACAAAATGTGAGTAAATTAAATTAAGCATTTCATTCGTAAATTTGTACTTAACTATGACCTTTCTAACACAAAATAGTTCCTAGCGATATTGAACACGCAGAACATCACGAATCGCCGTTACCAGTTGATTCAGATATGAAGAGCACGCATTAGCAAAGTAATGTCGATGAATTTTAATTATTCTCTTAGCATCGTCTACATTTGTCATACTGAGTTGCTCGAATATTACAAATCTACAATGCTTAAAATTTAATAGAGTCGACAGGGAAAAATATCGTCAGAATAACAGTAAATACGTGGTTTGCAAAACTGTCACGAATACAATAAACCATAACTTTATGCAGTTTTAGTACAAGAAAGAATGCAGAGAGTCGAATACATGAAATCCAGAATCATAAAAAAATTCTGTATAAATTATGGCGTCAGTGTACTCATGAAACTGAGTAGGTTCAGGACAGACGCTCTGGATGCAAAGTATAGGCCTAAATTCATAAGTTTAAATCACCAATTTTTCTTACAAAGCCTCTTCGGAGAGTCTCATTAGAGGCGCTCTCAACTTAACCCTGGAAGACCAGGAATAGAACAAACGGCTTTCAAGTGTTTAATGAATAGAGGGAAAGAAGGAATAAGATGCTAGGTAACCCATTTCAAAAGTTGGATTGACCATAGACCATCGCTCGCTCAATTGCCATGAGACACGCACAGTCGCACACGGTTACACAACAATATTATTGTGCCAGGCTTGAATCGTTGCACATTTTCATCACAACTTTTAGAAGTAAAAGATACTAATAATGATTATACGATTATACTTTTATGAATGTATGAGAGATCAATAGCTGCAACATCATACAATACATTTATACAATAACCTGTTATGCAAAATTAACATATTCTCTGATCAACTAAGGAAAAAGACTCCATTCCTGGTCGAACTGTTTAACTTTTGCACAATGCCAGTTGCATGAATCTGCAATAGAGGGCTTCGCATGCAGATAATAACTAGGCTACAAGACAACATCAGGTATTGAATTAAGTTGCATTGCAATTAAATTGTACCACAGTAAGACACTCGTTAACAGGTTAGAATACACCACTCGACAACGCCTCTGATACTACGGAGCGCACCCGAATTAGCCAGTGTTCTGCGCTTAGCTTAAAAGTAGCGCTTTAGAAAGTTGGAGTTTACAATTACCATCAAGCGTTAATACTGGGCTATTTTAACAATTGATTTGAGGATCCGTGAATACATAGTCCAGTTAGTTATTCGTGGCTTTGGGGCCTGGCAGAAGGTAGTCATCACAGTCTTTAGCAAACGCTTGTGCCTTACCATCGGGGTAGTTATCTTCATCTGAGTCGTTAGAAGAAGCGACATGCATTGGTGCAACACTCGTAACTGACTTCTTTTTGGCTCCAGCCATTTCAAGGTAGTTGCTGGAGCCAGGGTTATTCGGTTTTGCAACTCCTCTCTTGGGAACTGGCGTAGTATACCTCTCTTCTTTATTCACCTGGATGGAACCTTCAGGCATCTTACTTTCAATCTGGTCTGTCTCCGAGTTCAGTGGATCCATATTCTCATACAGATCCAGAGTATCGTAGGGAGACGAATAGTTTGCCATGGCAACCGCTAACCCGCTGTAGCATTCCGTCATTTGAGGATCACATTGATTCTGTGACGCCATCGCCTGAGCTGTGACGTCATCGTCTGCATCAGCGCCATCTATCCTGTCGTAGATATTAGGTGTCGCGGTTGGCGTGAGGTCGTACTCTCCAGAAGATGGTCTATCGAGTCTGCGCAGAGGTATGGCGCTTGAAGTTGATGCATTGTAAACCATGTTTATATCTACAAAGCATTGTGCCTGGTGCATAGAAGACGCGTATGGTAGCGTAATCGTAATCGCAAATTTATATATCGCCACTTCAAGAAATACTCCTCAGAGGCGCTCCCGACCTGACAACACCAAACCACGATCGAAAAAGAATGGTTTTCAAACGCCTGCGGAAAAGAGGCAAGGAAAGACCAAGAAGCTCATTACGTAGGTTGCTAGGCAACCTATTCCAGAAAGATGGACCGATCACAGCAAAGCTCTTATGAAGCACCATGGAAGTTCGAGCCACAGGGACAACCAGGTCGCCTTGAGTGGCAGAGCGAAGGAATCTACGACCTGGTATGGAAAGCACTGGCACGCAAAGCTCCCTAAGATAGACTGGGGCTTGACCTGCAAGACAATTGCGCATAAGCATTAGAATCTTAAACTCAATGCGTTTTTGCATTGGCAGCCAGTGCAGTTCCTCCCGTATAAAGCCAGATATATGCTCGAACTTTGGTATGCCTCCTATCAGCCGAGCCGCGGCATTTAGCACAGATTGCAGTTGACTTATGCGCGATAGGGCTAAGCCCGCATATAATAGCATTGCCATAGTCGACTCTGGTGCATATGAAGGCATGCATCAGCGTCGTAGCGGCTTTAGATGTTAGAGAGCGGCGTACCGAGCGAATTTGACGTAGATGGTAAAAGCACGTGCGACATACATTCTTCACGTGTTCTGAAAAGGTCAATTCCTGGTCCAGGGTCACACCCAAGTCCCGCACAGTGGTAGAGAAAGAGACGTCAGGAAAGCGATGCTGTAGATAGGACAAATCGACTTTGGATAGCCGCGCGCGAGTCCCAACCCAGATGAACTTTCGTTTTTCCAGCGTAGGCTACTTGAAGCAGAAGAATTGTGTAAAAAATGGCTAATTATTAGGCCTAACCATTTTGTTCAGTGTTTATAGAATAGAGAATGGTAAACTTGAAGTACAATGATCTTAAGCAATATCTATGTCTACAAAAAGTCATACAAATTGCGTGTGGAATAAACTACTGGAAGATGCTAACGATTCAGCCTTGATGGTGGGATCTGAGAAGCAATGTAATCTGCTTGTAGAGAAGTCTTGTTTAGAGTGGTTGAGTTACAGTAACTGGTGTGTCGCGTGGGTTATGAAAGAGCAGATAAATCTAAGGTAGGAAGGAATTGACGAATGCCTGTCCTGCTCAGCAGACTCAATGACCAGAGGGGCTTGTACCATCTGTGAGAGACTGCCAATTGGTGGGAACATTGCGCTGCGGATATGTTCAGCTATCGCCATTCCTGAACGCAATATGACTCAGTCACTTTGAATATTAAGACGTCTGCTGATACTCTGCAGGGGCCTTCTTGGTGTCTGCGAGAACCCGCGATCGGGGATTTCTCTAGTCATCGAGACACCTTAACCCTTTGGAGGTGAGGTGGGGTATGACACACCCCATAGCTATTCTGCGCTGCGTTTTCTTCGGAATCAGCTTGGATAATTTTTGTCTACCTTACTGAATGCGAAATACGGACACTTTAGGACAATTTAAGGTACTTTTGAAAGCACATGTCTTTTATTTTTGTTGCTTTTTCAAGTGAAATTATAATTTTTCGCATAGCTACATGCTGATTTTTATTAATTAAAAAGTCACGGCTCAGTGCATAAAAAAGTTGTCGATAATAGAAGTTATTGCAGATATAATATACATAATTCTGCATCGATGCAATATTGATCCATTTTTACGGGTATTAGGCTATGTCACGTGTTGGGCCGTTGGCAAACGTTACACGTTTCAATGGCCACGAAGATACCATTGCAGAGAGCCGCTTTGATTTTGAGCGCCACCGTGCTGACTATTTTTATGCTTACCTCTGGCTCTTCTCACTCGCACGTAGCGTCGAATTCCCAGACCAACCAAGAGGGTGACGAAAATCAACACAGCTGCCAGCAGAAGCAGCGCTATGATATCTGGAATGAAACGAGACTACATAAATTGTGTGCAAACTACAGTCGCACATATGAATAAGCTCATTGGACAACGATACGCAAGTATATGAATAACGTGTGCGACACTGTGTGTATCATAATCTGGAATATGAAACTGAATATTATTATTAATTAGTTACTTTCATAGCGCCTGCTACTGATGCACAAAGCACCAACCGATGGCGTACCAAAGCCAGGTGGTAATGCAGATCAGTACTCTGAAGATTGGTCCACTAAAACCAGTGTTGTGCACGAGACCAAAATTCCAAGACCAAGACCGAGACTAATACCGTGTGGTCCAGGGCCAAGACCTAAACCTCAAGACCATAAACGCAATTCTCTATTGTAGTGCTACATATTCCCCTAATTCATAATCAGCTGTCTAATATATTTATAGTTATAGTGTTTCTCCCAAGTCTGTGAAGAAGAGCACACTGCAGCTAAACACACTCAAGAGGCGCAGGTGTTGCGGGATAAAAAAAACTTTGCCAGTAGAGAAAGATTCCCCACCAAATACCTGATCTGCAACGCTTGTTCGACTACTGATTTTGCCTTGAGAAACTGCATCAGTGTAAGCCTAACTGGTCACTAAAGCACCAGAAGTCATGGTTAACTACGCCTCAACGTTTTCTTGTCGCTTCTGATAAGAAGGAAACAACGAGGTCCTCTCTGGCTTTGTCCTAGGCGGATCGTCGCATGAATTCGAAGCTATCTCAGAAGTCCCTGAATAACAGGCGTATTTCGACAGCATAATAATAAAATAATAAGCTTAATCCACTCTCGTTCCCACCCAGGGCCAATACCAAAGACCCAAGGCCATGACCAAAGGCGAATGACCGAGACCGCACCTTTCAAGTCCAAGACCAAGACCGGTACATTCGAGACCAAGACCATATTTTTCGGTCTCAAGACGGTGTCCAGACCAAGACCGCGATCTCGAAAAAGAGACACAGAGAGGGACACAGACAGAGACAGAAAGAGAGGGACACAGACAGAGACAGAGAGAGGGACACAGAAGGATATCTTTTTCTTTTTGGATAATTATGATTATGCTTGTCGCTAGTGGGATATATTGCCTTAATACTGATAGTGATATTTGCAAAAACCAAATTGTGTCTCATCGGCTGCTTCTGATGAAAGTTTCTTTCTCCCCCATATAAGACAGTGAACATCCTTGTGAACAAATTATTAACCCTAGAAGAGGCGCTATATAAATTGATTGATTGATTGATTGATTGATTGATTGATCCTGATGTGGTCCGCTGCCCCTTATTTACCGCATGACGGGAAACGTGCCTCGACGATTCACCAAAAATGGGAGTCGACCCTTAACTGCATATCGAAAATGCAAAAGTAGTTACCTTTTCAGACAAGAACGAAAGTGACATTTACGAGGAATATGAATTATAACCGTAGCGGTCAAAACATAATTAAACCGATGACAATAATATTAGTACTATATTTCCCGTCTGATCATTTGCAAAACTGTGCTTGTCACCGACCAGCTGATGGTCATTACAACTATTCGGCCGTAATGAGTTGTAATACCTAGTCACTTTACGACCCTCAACACAGTATAATTTAGTTTGTCTTTCACTTTGTAAGTGAAAATAAATAATTAATTTAAAGCATCCCTGCGTGCAGCTGTTGGATATCTAAGTGTAGGGCAATTAGAGCTGAAAGGAAGTTTGATCCGCTTCGCATCTCAACGTGAATAGTTTATCTACACTCATTGTACTGTTCATGTATTTCCGTATTACGCACGTGATAAACGTGATCGTGCACATATCACCCTTAGTCTCATAAATCAACATGGTGACATCCTTAATCCATAATAATTAATCATCTCCTTCATTTATTCGTTAAGTTCATTGGTGCCCACACATAGGGGCCATTGGACATTTGTCTCCCTGGAAATGGACTCCTATTTTTTTAACTACTACTTTTTGGTGTTTGACAAATTACTTCGCACTAAAGCACTAATGAAACTAATGATACACAAAGTGAAACTGAGAAATTTAACTTTAAGTAACAATTAAAAATTTATAATTATATCTCCAGCTCACCCGTGTCGTTTTCAATAATTATTATGAAAAATACTCATGTTCCTAATTTCCTGTTTTGCATTTTCAAGCTGTTGCTAAACAAGTTAATCGTGACCATTGTGCTTTTGGCCCTCCTGCAAAATTATCTACGGGCGTTAATGTGTAAGTTCATGAGCTTACTATTGGCGGTATCGATCGCACACCTACACCTGCTTCATCTTATATAGATCTATTCATGATTAGGGCGTGATTCCTTGTGCATTAGACACCCGCTCGACAGAAGTTTATAATTACAATTACAATAGCTATCCGGGTGTTATCCATCCCATGATATAATTTCATCATCATCGAAGTTGCACACTAAGTCTTGAAAGTCTCCCTTGAGAGCACCCGGCTACGCAACTCCAGAGTCAAACCAAGAAATAATTTAACAGAAAGATTCCGGCCAAGAAAATAAAAACGACATCAAGATGTCAGCGGATCAAAAAGTGCATTCGGACAGAATGTACCTACCCGAGAAATGCCTCATATTCGACTCAAGACTGCGATTTTCTTAATAAAATATTTTAATTTTTATTATATGCCTATCCTGATATAGTGTGTTTGACACGGTGGCTGATATTTTAGACCGCTCGTCTCGTAACAAGGAGAGTGTAGGTTTGAGTGTCTCCCGATAAACCAGGGCATCTCTGAATGCTTCTCAGTTATGGGTTTACAGCTTAGCGTTTGATCTACAGCATGGACTATGCTCAGCTATAATTGCTGGTTATCATTTAGAAGCAGCTGCATTAGAAATGTAGGCCTATATATAATGCATGAAGTCAAATTTTGTTTAACGCCCTGGTCCAATGTCAATTTGTGAAACTTGGCGTTCCTATTCACTGCTTAGTGTCGTCTTGGGAAACCACTCCTTGATCCAGAAGGCCTTTCAAATTACCAGGTTATCTTTACTTTGCACCCCGTCGGTACAGCGCAGGACAAAAGCGCGCCGTGAAAGCGCACTCTGTCAAAAGCGCAAGAAGAAATTGATGGGCGCCAACAAAATAGCGTAGCCTATACATCGAGACGTAGAGACATACACACCTAAAATAACTCTTCGCGTAATTATATGGACAATGGCGCGCAAAACGGAAAAAATGGTAATTTATAGTCTTGGCATTCTAAATAATTGAGACCGCTAAAACTACAAATTACCATGAAGTGTGTGCTCACTCGAAGGTGACAAATTAATAATTATTATAACTTGTGCAATAATTATTCATTGGCAAACGGTAGGCCCTATATTAAGTTGCCGTCTTCGCGTGAGCACACACATTAATAGTGTATTCAATAAATAATTATTATACAAACTTGATCAGTTGAAGTGGGAATTGGTTAGAAATTTATCATTCAAAGGCTTAATAATAGTACAATCTATGCTGCGTGCTTTTGTCCTGCGCGCTGACGACGGGACATCGCTATAATACTTAGGCCTAAATATGTTTCTACCTTAGGAGATGCGCCTCTGCAATTTCTTGATCTGTCTGCCGTCGTTGAAACTGTCCATAATTTTATTTTTCTAAGACAGTATCGTAAGCATTGGCTAATAATTTCATGACTTGTTCCAACGATAACGTCATCCAGTACCTATAATTTCATCCTGAAGTTTTGTACAATAAATTTAGGATCACTTACACCAGTCGTTGTTTCCATTAGGCTTTGGTGCGGTTGTGCCGAGTGGTCCAACCTCAACTGGAAGCGGAACAACGTACACCTCTTCTGTAGTTTTCAGCTGCGCTTGATCTGTTAGTATTATTGGAGAATTCCAGGTGTAGTTGTAATTTGGTAGATTGGTTGCCGTCGCTTGGACGCTTCCGTTATGCCACTGAAAAAACAATCTGTACGAGAAATAAGTAGCTTTACTAAAATCAGCGACATGAATGAGCGTCGTAGTGACTCTATTGTTGAAGACTGTTACCGTTGATACCCCTTGAACGATCACCTGTTCCTCTTCTTTCTCTCCTTTGTCGTCTGTTGTGTGTTGTTTCCATTCGACCGTTGGCGTCCACATCCCTCGGAAGTTGACTGTACACTGCATCCAGATGATATCTCCTTCTGTCAGAGTCGCGTTGTCTTCTTCTGTATAGTTGGTCTCACAAAACGGTTCACTCTCTGAAAACCAATCGGAAACACGGTGGTAAATGATGTACTGGTAATTAATTTAACTGACGAATTACTGTAACTTTAAATAAACGCAGAGTAATGCAAAACTTTATTCATGCAGGCATAATATATGCATTCGTTTTGATTGTCTGACTGACTAACCTGACTACCTGACTGACTGACTAATTGACTTACTGATTGATCGCTGATTGATTGGTTAATTGATTGATTGAATGACTAACTCACTGATATCTTCTATTAATTAATTAATTAATTTATATTTGACTATTGTTGTTATTACTTTTACGTGCAAATTTTAGCAAATCTGAAGCTTAGTCACGAGTGCTCCAAGCAGACTTGAACTTACAATCGGAGGATTGCAAACTTAGTGCGCTACTGAAGAGACTGCAATGCCGCACTTGTATTCATAACTTGGTTCTTACCTAAGACGGTTAGGTGAGCGAAGAAATCGAAGTGGTCACTTTTTCTGTCAATACGGCAGCGATACAGTCCAGCATCGTCTAACTTCGTTGTATTTGTGTACAGCAACCCAGAACAACTTTCGTCCATATCGACTCCAAAACGCGATGAAAAGTTCGAAGTTAGATTACGTTTTCCGTCATGATTCCTAAATATGGGTACAAATTTGGAGCTTTTTGGTCGTTTGAGTTCCCACCTGAAGACGTGAGATTCATTGGTCGCACGACATTCCATGACCATCCAGTTCCCAGCAACCACTGCGAAGTTACTGGGTGCTACTGTAGCGGTTCCATCGACTACAATATCACTCTAATGACTACGTTTAAAGTGATAACCATACATATATGAAGACATGCATGTAATACATAATTGTAATCGAACATTTATTGTAATTGTAATCGAACATTTAAATAACGCCACTCGGAAATCAGCAGCGCTCTCGACAGGAAAGTCTTAAGACGTCTACGGAACTGGGTAGGAGAGAGGGCTAGTAACTCAAGGCAAAGAGACTGGGGAAGAGAGTTCCAAGCTGTGATTAAGGGAATCGGTATCAATCTTATTGAGCTGAAGACGGCCACCAAGCATACATACATCCATGCAAACGCACATGCATACATGCATACTTTGTATGCACCATACATATATAATTAAATGTAGGAAAGTAAACGATGCTGGAATGTAAAAGTATTAAATGACTTAGATTAGATCAGTGTGGGGTAAGAAAGAACAAAATAGAACATAAAAGAAGTCAGCAAAATATAACAAAGAAAATAAATACTTGCAACGTGCCCAGAGTCGCTCGTTGCCTTTGAGATCATGATGGTTCTACTTAACTTCAGTGGTTATTCTTTTCGAGTCAGTTTCGGTGAACGCTCACGTTTCGTATGTGAGGGACCTAATAATTATAGTTGTCACAGGTAACCTACCTAGCGCGATACCCATTCAATTGAAGCAGATGTAGTGAATAAACCGAATAAACTCATTGCAAAGCGTATATGATCATGGCTAAGCGATGGATATAAAGACACGCAGAAATACAATACAATCGGGCAGATTATTCACAGTCCCACAAACTTACTCCGATCATCTTGTGATATCGCTTTCCGTATCTAAGTGTCAAGAACCGTGTATTTCTTTTCAGTCTCTAATGTAATACCGCATGTTGCACTAAAAAGCCTAAATATTGCTAAATTAAAGACAATTAGGATACGTAGCCAGGGTTTAAAATGTTGGTACCAATTTCTATTACTCCGATGTATATTCACAGGTCGCATAAAGCCAAGCCTTAATCAGACAATATCCAGAAGATCAGCTTATTAAGACTATAGGTCCAGAGCCTATGGAGAATAAACAGTCTTATGTCGTTAATGAAACGACGGAAGCGACGGAGCACGACTCACGGACACACTGAGAATGTATGTTATTCAATGTAATGGAAATAAACATTTACATAGTATAGCACTTCTCAAAAGAGCAATGCAGTTGGGATTTCGAGCATATTATGATCGGACGGTTATGCGCGAATTTACAGTGAACGGACTTAGTCAAAATTAGACCATAACTGTTAATAAACATAAACAATGCCACAGAATAGCCTAATAGTAACAACTTAAAACCAACTTATGCTTTTGTCTAATTTAGTGTATGCGCTTGATAACCGGTCTACACGAGGGGAGTGCTTTGTTGTCGAGTCCGGAGAACCTTTGAGTTGTTTCTCTGGAAATGGCGCTAAGTAAATTTGCGATAGCAGTTGCACAGTAGTATTGGATAAAGTGAGATTCGTTCATGTCAGCCGACCCTTCAGCCACGGTTATAAGATGCAAACAAAGACAAAGTTCACTAAAATCCATTGTATTCCCAATCGTACTACTTTACCTCTTCCAAAGCATAATAAGAATAGAGATATTACGCAAACAACGCTCTTGGCAAACATTGTGCCCACTAACGCCAATCGTATCACCGAATCAACGGTAAAACGTGCTTGAACTGCAGTTATACGAATTGCAGGCCATCCCTTAACACTGCACGACACTCTGCAGCAAATATTACCAGCCATAAAGCTGATATCTTAAAATTTTATTTCTTAGTCTCATCCGGTTAAGCAAATTTTACGTTCTCTTTAGCCCGTCACTTTCAATTCTGCGCCTACATTAATTATGTCCGGTTGCTTTGTTTACCAGAGAAAGGTAAGTTTGTAGAAGTATCTTTGATGCACCGTTCTTCTCTTTAGTCATCAGTGTGATCTGGGGACATTATGTTTCTGGAGATCTTGTCAATGATTTGCTGGCATTGGATCCAATCCTGTTTTATCTAATCCGACGAAGGCATCTATCGAGCATCGCTTCAGGTGAAAGCTCAGTAAAAATCGTTAACCGTCGGAGAAGCCGACACAGCATAAAGGCCTACAATAGTTTAGAGAATAATAATATTTTTTCGTTTATTGAAGGTGACAATCCGGTTGACAAACCGCAACCGGTTACAGTGTACAGTTATGCAATTGAAACAATTCACAAGAACACAAATGACAGAAGACATAAATCTTAACTACTAACAGAGCAGGCAGCCTGCAATACTAGCTAGTCTGGGTAAGCAAGTTCACACATACAAATCTCAAGTTTAGCTCTGGCTGACTTTAGAGAGCTGACGAATGCAAAGCACTGGGCAGTGAATTCCAAAGCTTTGGACCTGCCAGCAAAAATTCCGAGAGCAGGGCACCGCACGATTAATGGTATCCAGTAATCGAGTGCAATATTTCCTGGTATGAAGTTCTAGAAAGAGGCAGAGAGAGAGACAGACAGACAGACAGAGACAGAGACAGAGAGAGAGTGAGAGAGAGAGAGAGAGAGAGAGACAGAGAGAGAGATTATATTTTTTGCTAGAGACAGAGACAGAGACAGAGACAGAGACAGAGAGCAGAGACAGAGACAGAGAGTGAAAGACAGAGAGAAAGACAGAGAGAGACAGCAGAGAGAGAGAGAGAGAGAGAGAGAGAGAGAGACCGGGCTATATTCAAATGCATCTCTTTGTTAGCTATGTAATAGATTTTAAAATATTGCTATCTCTGGCTTTCTCAGTAGGTGTATATGTATTCATGTACAATGTACGTACATGTATGTATGTATGTATGTATGTAATGTATGTATGTATGTATGCATATGCATGTATGTATGTATGTATGTATGTATGTATGTATGTATGTATGTATGTATGTATGCATGTATGTACTCGTATATAGCCTATGCCTAAAACAGATTTATACTAGATTCCTTGCTCGAAGGATAACCGGTGTAAAGAATGAACTATTGGATTTTTGAAAGTTGCATGTCTTATGATGGCTGTATAATAAGCCATGTTTGCTATCATAACCTTGTTATAGTAGGAGCTAGGTTCCAAGACGAAAGCCAGGCTAAACACTGACAAACGGTAGATTTTCTTTCGCTTTCCTTCATAATATTCTATCTTGGTTAAATAAACAGCTTTTCATATTATTTCGTCTTTGTGAACATAAGCCTATTTCTGTCTATTTGCATGAACTTGACCGATTAACGCATTCATTCGCCTTTGCACACTGCACAGTCGTTCTGGGCGCCTGTACTTCTAGCGAATGCTGTTATGTGGGTCAGTAATCGGGCAAGCTATTAAGTAAGCAAGTAGGCCTATGTAAGTATGCCTAAATGTATGCATTTATATATGTATATATGCACGAATGTATGTATGCATGTATGTGTGTATTTATTTATATAAAAATGAACATTAGTGGTTGAGTCGAGAAACTCGATGACCAACAGTTTCAATTATCGTCTTACAGAATGTTTTTAAACGACTTGACGGTTAATTATTAATTTTATGAAGGTGCATTAAGACGAACTGTGGAAATTTCGCAGAGTAGGTCGAATTATTTCGCACAGATGACCACAGGAAAAACCAGTCCTTTCGACACACAATGAAGGGCGTCAGGCACACATGCAGCTCTCGAAGTCATTACCTCAATGGCTGAGATGTAATTGTTATTACGGCTTACATAGACCTGACTATCGCGCACGACTTAGCGGACAGGATCTCTTCTGCTAAATGATAACGACAATTACCTTGACAGTCACGATCACTGGGCTTCGTGTTGACTTGCACTGTGTCGTTCGTGGCCAACTTTTGACCCGATGTTGGACGAATTGAATAGGATATGAGCATTATTATTGAGCATCAATACTGAAATCATTGCAACTGTAATTGTAATCGAGCATTAAGCTTAATACAAGCGTCATTGAAGATTGAGAGGCTCTCCAGACCCTAATCAGTGCTATCACCGACAAGTAAAATAGACTTCAGACGTTTCCGAAAAAGGGTGAGAGAAGGGCTGAAGAGCTCAAGCCGCCTTTCCTGCGCTAGACGGCTTCAACTTGAGGGGCCGACATAAGCAACGCTTCTAGATTGAGCAGTGGCTACGCGCATGCGGGTTCAACGAGAAGGCACTTGGCGGCCGATCGGAGAGTGGGACGACCAGGGAGTGAAGGGACCGAAGCGCAGAAGGTCTGAAGGTATGAAGAAGCTACCAGCAAACTATCGATAGACGACCAGGAGTGAGTCCAAGAAGAAAACAAGTCACGGTAACAGTTACCGGGACTTGTCACTTCGTATGAATTGACGTTGAATTCATTCATTTATAATTGGCATTTAATATGCACACATTGCACAGTTTAAGGTGTCTATTTTAGGCATGTATGTAAATATATACGTATGTACGTATGTATGTATATACGTTTGCATGCATATATATTATTTATTTGGACAATTAGTACCTCACGACAGCGTCGTAAGCTTGACTATCTAATTAATGTTAACAAAAAAGGCGTTTTAAGGCAGTTGTAAAATAATTGTTGTATTACTAGTACTGATAATTGTTAACGGCATAAAAGATAAACATTATAACCATGTTATTAACGCTACAATTATCGGTAGGAACCACCTGCGAGGAAATTATGATTAGATAATAAACTCTCATACCCAGTACCGGGGTAGTTCAAATGTTTGTCTATAGGTAGAAAGATAGACGGACAGCCAAGGAGGCACAGGCCTCATAGAAAGAGATGGAATTCCAGATGGGGTGTAATTACGGGTGTACTATTAGATAGAACTAGACTGAAGACAGAGAGACAAGCGGACACAGATCCATGTACAGAGCCAAAGAATGTTACACAGGTGGAGGAGCCATGCATCGACGCAGACATACCCGTTAGTCAATTATGGATGTGGAACTGTGACCATACATACAACTATACAGAAAGCGAAATTAGAATATTTAGACTTACGGTAATCACTAATACCAGACTTCTAACCACAAATGCATGATGTTAACTGTGGTCTCTGCTTTGTTCTACCAGCCACAGACTGATGTGCGTGCAGCATTCTGCAACTGAGGAATATCGCTATACAACCAAAGAAAATGGTCTCTGGTTTATCTCTGCTGGGTATTATTTTCCTTCGATCTTATCCGGGTAAGAATTTCATAATCATTATACTATAAACTATACAGTATGTCTCGAATGAAAGTTAGGTAGGCCTAAGGATACGTAAGCAGTAGCTATCAAATCGTGTGATCTGCCACCTCTGATCCCAAAATAGTGTGCTTCCCTTTCTGACAGACATAATAGTAGTAATGGGGTGGGGAGATGGTGAATGGTAAAACGTTGCCACGAAGATCTGAAGGATTCGACACAATGTCATGACAGCCCCATAGGATTAACTAAGCCTTTCATTCTCTGGATGGCGTTGGTAAAATGAACAGTAGGACAGATTGGCGCCTTGAAGGCTGCCATACAGTTAAATTCGACTTCTGTAAACTTGTCATCTGTTATTATTATATCATATAAGCTCACTGCGTTCTTATCAATTTGAATTAATTAGAATCCTTGTGAATAGCTGCCTATCAAATTAAAAAATGATTATAAGAAGTGAGTAATAATAATAATAATAATAATAATAATAATAATAATAATAATAATAATAATAATAATAATAATAATAATAATAATAATAATAATAACAATAACAATAATAATAATAATAATAATAATAATAATAATAATAATAATAATAATAATAATAATAATAATAATAATAATAATAATAATAATAATAATAATAATAATAATAATAATAATAATAATAATAATAAGTTAATAAATAATTTCAGCGCTTATCAATGACTATTCAGCGCTTCAATGCAGTTGCTTTTTCTGGCACTTTTCTCTTTAATGCCATTCAAATCTAAACTTGTGAAAACGTTACCAGCCTTATCCCCAAACTATAGCCTAGGATAATATGACCATATTTCACTTGAAACCGCCATAGACTAATGACTTGTGCAATTTCTTAGCGGCGCTATAGGAATCATTGGATTCGAAAATACAAAGTTATTTGCTCTACAAAAATAAATGGCATGTTAAACTACTGCGTAGTTCTTAGCGTGATCTATTCGTTCAGGATGTGGAAACCTCTAGCTGTCACGCAATAACCTCTATACGAAACTACCCTCACCCGTATTCGGAGTTATCTGAAACCGTGTGTTTTCTGTTAACTGTTTATTTAGAAGCTCATTATCCACAAGACTGAATGCAGTGTAAATATTAGCAGTCCCAACATAATGGTGGCCAGATAAACTGGACCATAACTCACACAAATTGTGGATTAAATTTCGACTCCTGAAAATGTTGCTCAGTTTAATAATATACGTGGACGAAAGAGTTTTAAAACAGTAGTCAATAACATGCGTTTGATTTAAGGCAAAGTCTATAATGAAATTAAATTATAAATTTTAATTGCTGTGGGTGACTATGACTAATTCTTGTAAATATCAGACGGTGACCTGACATGGAAGAGGGATCAACTCCAACCTCAAAGCAGTAGCACAATAATGCTATTTTTGTGTTTTCAATATGATAGTTCATAACACTATGTGGTGTGCATAAAAATTAATATGTAAGGGCATTTATTACTACGCAGTTTTAAAAGTACTTCCGTCATAGCGCTGCACATTATGATTATGCAGCAGATATAAATAAATGCGTTTTAAGACAGTTTGCAATTGTATTTGCAGTGTCTTAAACAAACAGCTTTGCTAAAGTAGCAAAATAATCGAGAAATCACCTCCCTGCTTAACCCTCACACCAGCAAATATTACATTGAGTCAACATAATTATAGCCTACCTTGTCTCTTGTTATTGTTCTGTTTTAATCCTCTTGGACCTGCATTCGTGTAACTCTGCTGATTCTGTCTTTCTATTCAAATGTAACATCATCCAGGCCTAACTATGAGACTAAACTATCTCATTTTGTGTAGCCGCCGTATAATCATTTCTGTTTTTGTTTCACTGGATTCCGTCCTTGCTTCTTCACTAGAGCACATGTTTTGCTAAAAATTGCGCTTAAAGGGATGTATCTTGTAAATTTGTAATGTAATGTAATGTAACAAGACATCTATAAAGCGCCACTTAAGAGTCTCTCAGAAACGCTCAACACGTGGCCATCAAGCAGCTGAAAAAGTTCGTCTTGAAGAGTCTATCTTATCCTAAGGTATCCTATTTTATCTTATCCCACCCATCCTATTGCGTCCCACCCATCCTATTGCGTTCCATCCCATCCCATTCGACCCATTTTAATCCTATCCATGTAGATTTGAGCCATTCAGATTAGCCTGATCAGCTTGATTTAATCGCTTCCTTCCGGTTGCATACGTGTTGATATGTATGCTAAACGTCTGAAAGGCCTTGTACTTGTAGGCCTACACCTTAAGTTATGTATATTATTAAATTTGAATAGAATGATGTTTAGTCAAAACGTTTATAGTTTTCGCTGTATATTTACTGATTATTTATTTACTAAAACACTTCTCACTTTACCGATTTGTGACATTTCATATTATTTCAGCGTTTGCAGTACCTACTGTTACCACTACAGACACAGTGGCATTAGCCGGTCATCCTACAGCCCTCAGCTGTTCAGGACTGAACATTACCTGGACTCATACACCGCTGAAGGCAACCCTCGATAACTACGTTTACATCAATAAAGCTATTTCTTTTCAATACTGGAACTGGGGTTTCCGAATGGCAGCAAACCAAAATGTCAACGAAACGAACTTTGTTATAGAAAACGTGACAGCCGTCATGGCTGGAGAATATGTATGTGAACATATTGATCATGATAAAGAGGAAGCTGATGACGATGATGATGACGTTAATAAACCACAATCAACACAACTAATTGTCCTCGGTGAGATTATAATCAATCAGGAGTGTAGTCCTAAATGTTTCAGCTGATGTCAAATAGAATAGGCCTACGGTTGTCCTATCGATAGAAACTGAATAAGCCTACAGACAAAATTGTATAGTTGGCAGATATTAGGCCTACATGTAGATGATCAATTAAAATATTAAACACGATACATTACTACCATTATCTCAACAAATAATATAAATATTCACTATTGTAATTTGTAACAAAGTCCTTGACAGCAATAATTGAGAATGCTGTTTTATAGCTTCCATATAGGTTGTGTCACAGTGTATGTATATACTGTATAACAGTGTATATGTATATATCAATCGAGCGCCTCTGAGTAGATATCTTGAAGGGGCGCTATATCAAGATTTCATTGATTGATTGATGTATATATATATAATATATATATATATATATATATATGTATATGTATGCATGTATTAGGGTGGTCCAAAAAAGGTAAAAGTTGGAATATATGGCCCCACAAGGCTGTCCTTGTTACACATGAAAACATGAGCCTGTATGCAAAATTTGGGAAAGATTGGATTATTTTTAGAGGTCGCTATGTTTGGATTATTTTTAGAGGTCGCTATGTTTGCAGATATTTACAATATAGTATGACATTGTACATAAATTATGTGTGTTTGTACGTATGTGTGTATTTATGAATGCATGCATGTATTTATGTTAGTAAGTATGCAAGCATCTCTGTATATATTTAGACACAATATGTTGCCTTTATAAGTATCCCACAAGGTGCTTTTCTACACTAACCAAATGGTGCTGAAATTCACATAGAACAGTGAGTTCATTTGAATGTAAAATATTTTTTGATAACTGGAAAAGTCGACATTAGAGACAACGCTCAACAAAGTGCCTACGTTTTCTGTGTTGTTTCGATAGATAGACTTCCGGAATGCAGCGTTAACATGGACGAATTCGTTGGTCCAAACGACTGTAACATACCTCTGGACGATATTCAGTTATCATGCAGCGTAAGGTATCGTGGAAACAAAGCCCCGGAACTGGAATGGAGAAGGTTTGGAGAAAGTGAAGTTCTCAAATCGGATTGCACTCCAGAGAATGCTGGTTCTCCAACAACATGCCACCTAACGGTTAAAGCAGATCTTGATTTGCACGGTTCGTCTTTCGTTTGTCAGACAACACAGAGAGCAGCAAAGGAACAATACAGCTGCACAACAAAGCCAATCACCATATTATGTAAGTAGGCCTTCATCGTTGTCTTTATTTCGCCAGCTATTGGAGAGCATCCGACCTTTAACGATGAGAATGTGACAGGGAAATCAAAGCAGTCCGTCGTTAAAGTGTTAAACATGTGTATATTTAGCTGTAGACCTCAATACGGCTTGGTTTTTGTGCGACCTCAGAATATGCATTGCGCATTGTAAACCGGCCGGATAGAAATTGCTAATTACTTTTAGTCACAATTATCAAGTCCGAAGAACCTCTAAGTAGTACATTGACTAATAGAGTTGCTGTATAAGTGTGCAATTACAATAAGCGTAATGCATAGCAAAAAGAGAGCAGTAGATAATAAATCATTTAATATTATGTGAGGGTAAAAAAACGTGCAATATGACTGTAGGCAAAGTCCAATCACCGTATTGTATGAGTACAGTGCATGCGTAATGGTAAGTGCATTGTGTGCAAGTTAGTATCTTCGGTATATGATCCAACGATTGTATGTTCGAGTCTGCTGAACTGACGACGTGACCCAAAGCAATAGAATCGATGCAGCTGGAAAGTAGACGTAAAGTCCTGGCAATGGAACTATGTTCTGAACATCTTAAAAATAATCCACTTTAGACTTAAAGGCCAAACATAAGAGAATGCGTTATTGTTTGTAATCAAGTCATCTAAACTCTAAAGGACCAGTTAAACGTTATTAGGTTAACCATGTCCAGGTTTACGTATGCGACAAGCAAACTAATTGAAGGTGTCATAATTGAGCATAACAAAGTGTTGAGTAACCCAAGTGATCTTACCTTATTGTACAAAATGAAGACTTCAATTGTTCAATGACTATTATTAAGTATCGATTATCGCAGCTAGTCTACTTCTATTCAGATTCCTTCAGTAGTGAAGCATCACAGCGTACTGCTAAACGTAGAGGCGACGAGGTCGCTTGCGCTGCCAACAGCAGCGTGTCGTGTACCTATAAATGGGTCTGGTACGACGAGGTTGAAGATGATGTAAGCAGAACCATTGAGTCCAAAGACAACGTTCTGGTCGCCAAAAAGATCGGATTACATCGATGTGAAGCAAAGTGTAAACTAGGCAACCAAACGTGTCTTGTTTACCCAAAGTATGTCGAGGTTTCCCCATCAGAAAATAATCTGAACTACAGTGGAGATGCATCACCACAGAGACAACAGGGTAAGTCATGCCTTTGAATAGATGTTTTGTAATGCATCATCTTCGATATAAAATTTCCACATCCTATGGGATCATTGCATAATTACGAAACGCTCCAGGGTGGGTGGGTTTTGTCCTTGTAAACCTTACGAGACGTTAAGGGGTGGGTGGGTGTGCGGAGCTGAACTTTGCGTCACGCTTTTACCAACGATTTAGTCATAAATGAATTTTAAATTAGCATCGAATTACACTTTAAACACGACATGATCGAAGTTCAAACTTCGTGCCTTTGATTTAAACTTAACTAAAAGAACGCAATAGTATAAATCAACACTACATTAGTGTTTAGTACACTACATTTCAAACATGACTGTCAATAATGCAAATAAAACATTTTTGTATATTTTAGGCCTACTGTCAAATTCTAATTCACATACTACATAAATTCGCTATAAAATATGAGTTATTTGCGCGTTCACAAAGAAAATCTAACATGATTTTTCATAATATCAAATAGGTAACGCTGAGGTGGGTGGGTCTAGGGAAATGTTACGAAGCGTTGTAGGGTGGATGGGTAAAAAAAGATCACTTTCGGCATTACGTAATTATGCCATGACCCTATTTACATTTTAATGAGAGCTTTGTTAATAATTATTATTGTATCCTTCACCATCTCAACTAACTATATAGGGATTCAGTTGCACTGGCCATACAGTCTGGACAGTAGGCCTATGACTCGCTAAGACAGGCGGAATTGAGGATATGCTTCAAAGCACGTTGCAAGTGTTGTCCTCTATTGTTAAAATTAGTCCTTTGGTCATTGGTCATAGACTAATCTAGAAACATTTCATAGACTAATTCAACCATGTCATCTGATTATTGTTTTTTGATAATACCTAACATCAGAATTGTTCTTGTTGAACTTATGTTTGGCTGCTGGAAATATAATTTGATGCTGCTCAGTCGCTCTTTCTAAGTCTCACCTCTTTCATAATTGATAATCCACTTCAGTCTTAGTGGACTTATCGATTGAATGTTGACCTGATCCTACTGCTTGGCTATAGTGCCCCATCAGTTTAGGCCTATTGCATTAAGCACCGGTGCTTTTTACAAACAGATTGACCGCAACTGCAAAACTCTGTGAACCATCTTGTTCTCATTGTTGGAATGCAGTTTCCCGTTAATATGGCCGCAGGCTATTTTGGCTATGAGATTAAGAAATCGGTTAAATAAATAATTTTCATCTTCAATTGTTCTATCATTTATTCTTTATTTGATTGATTTAATTAGATTTCGAATTTGTGTATGATGTTTGAGCTATGATTGTTTTAACATTTATGGAGCTCATCGCTGTAACGACTGACTTGAGGAACATTCTAGAAAACGTGATTCTATCAAATGAAATTCAAATCAACATCCTATTTCACGGGAAGGATGTACAGGCATAGATGCGAGCTGTGTATGATGTGATGTGATATGATGTCTTAATGGATTAATATGAATATTTAATTAATTTTAAACAGCGCTTCAACAAGAAAACAAGCAGTGGACACCATCGGCTATCGGTTTAGTGATCCTGGGAGTTTTGCCATATTTTGCCGTTGGATGTTATTTACTTACACGAAGGCGTACGTATCTTAAAATCGTCATTCAGCTGTTTACACAATGCTATAGCACGATTTTAAAACCGTCTTAATTATGTTACTCCTCAAATAAATTATCAATTTAATTAAGGACTAAAATAAAATGAACTCAAAGTTTTCTATCCTTCGCTTCAACGGATTTCAATCGCCATTCTCACTATCATCGTCATACTCACTAAAAACATTTCTTTGTATACGCAACCGTCTTCCCCTCACACTATGTATGCTCAGAATTCTCGACGTTTTAATGTCACCCAAAGGCTTTGCATCCACTACCCATATAGCCTACCTGGGTAATATGCGATGCACAATGTCTGTATTCACCCACGTTTGCTTCTAGAAGCGCTATATAAATTAGTCTACACATTAATTTTTCAAGTTGTGTGTGTGTTGTTCAGTTTAATAAAATTTCGTAGCTTAATAACTAGCATTTATTGTAGTTATAATTTAGCCCTAAACGTGCAATAATAATGTTCATAGAAGATATTTAGGCCCAAGTATTAATTATTCTCAGACTTATACTACTGTTCTGATGTGAGTATTGTTAAAGTTATTTAATTGTCGGTTTCTTATTTTTCACCATAGGACGTAAAAGAACGCTTGCCAGAGACCGCATCCCAGCAAATGAATACGACAGTCAAACCGAAGTCTAATCTGCTGCATTGTACAGTATAACCAATATAATCGGAAAATTATTTACAAGCACACAACAGCTACTATTATATAGGCCTAGTGGCTCTGTTATACTGCGAGTCTCGATATACACGATGGCACAAATTGCACATTATTTATCAGAATTTATAAAGTTTTCAAACAGTTGAATTCAAAGCCTGCATACACTTTCAGATTAAACAAGCATGTTCGTATAGGCATACGTAGGGGGGGCCCCGATAGCGCATTGGATAACATCTGATGATCTGACGTAGAGAGCGAGAGGTACCGAGTTCGAGCCCCGTAGGACGTATAGAGGAGAGCGGGGCAACAGCGGCCTGCGGGGCAAGAATAACCGGAAGCCCCGTTGCGCGGACATGCTTTGTAGGCTGCTATTAGCGCCGTTGTATTGCAGGCTGTCTGTTCTGTAAGTAGTTAAGATTGTTTCTATTGCATAACATGTAAATGTACAGCGCAGTGCGTTTGTGAGGCGCTTAATAAAGAAAAGATTATTATTATTATTTTTTACCCGAAGTATCAAGGATCCCTCAGGATTTATGAAAAATTGCCATAAGGAGCAGGAAATTTGTCTGGAGGGTCAGGCCTCGTCTTCAGGGTTTGCAGGAAAAGTGCCGTTGAATGCGACCAAGTTATAGGGCCTAGCGTTGGACGCAAACAGACAGACGCTGGAAAAAAATGATGTCTCGCGTCTGTCGCCACCAGTGAGAGACATACGACGGCCTAGCTCACTAATAAAGTCCAGAGCCGATGGATTGAACGGGCCCAAAGTCTCGATGGCCACGGGCTGAAACAGATGAGATGTAGGAAGCCCCTGGTATTATTATTATTATTATTATTATTATTACTATTTTTATTATTATTATTATTATTATTATTATTATTATTATTATTATGTACACGTATTTAGCGACATTGTGAGCTTGATTTTGGGTTCCCAGGGCATCGCTTCCTACGCCTCCTAAAAAGGAGTTCTTCTGGTTCCGTTCGCTCGTACCGCAACTATGCGGAATCGAGCTATTTCTATTTCCAGTGATCTGGACAGGCTTCCTATAATGCTGCGTCTACATCCTGGGACTCTGCCGAAAGTTTCCTCACTAAACTTAAAACTGTTCTTTTTCGGCGTTTCAGAGTCTCTGAGTAGTTTCCTTGAAGGGACGCTATATAAATTCTCGAATGAATGAACATTGAACAACTTAAGTACACCTGTAAGAGATTATGTTGTTGTTGATTAACGTGGCATTTGTTAATCTTTTTGAATTTGCATAATTATCTGCCTACATTTTGTTTTCTTTACATTAAAGGGAGACTTTGTTGCTATAAACTGCATAGCAGTTAAGATTAGATTTAAGACTGCACAGACTAACTGATGTAGTCTAGTTAGTCGTGTCTGTATCATATAGTATCCAACACGCTATATCATAACAAGCATGAAGGGCAAGGTTGTAAAAGGCTTCTCGTGTGCTAAGGTGTCGACCTAGCTTCGATAATTTATGAGCAGTTTTACGATTGACAATAATTCATACTTAATGACTGTATAATGTTGGATACTCGGAGTTGTCGCCCAACAGAAGAATGCGAACAATCATAAACCACGATTTAGGTTGTGAGATAACTGCACATTTATGTTGGCGTGAATATTATGCTTTACATTGATTTGCATAGAATGTAGACAGACTGTATGACAACACCTGTTTATTTGTCTATGCTGTGCGAAATGTACATATACTACCTGGGAGCTTAACTAGCAGCATATAATATTATTATTATTACAATACTACTCTTGGTATGCTCAATACAATGGTACAATTCCAACTGTAGATGGCCTCAAAACACAAAATGTGAGTAAATTAAATCAAGAATTTCAGTTGTAAATTTGTATTTAGACTATAATCATCTTTCTAACATAAATATTCGAAACGATATTTTACACACAGAACATCACGGATTACCGTTCACAGTTAATTAAGATATGATGAGGAATAGTCTACACGATTACCAAAGTACTGTCCTGAGTACATTAGTCATACTGAGCTGCTCGAATATTACTAAATTACAATGCTTACATAGTGTCGACACACTAACAAAGACTATCGGTAGAATAGTAGTGAAAACGTAGTTGGCAAAACTGTTACAAGTAAATTATAATTTTATTCAGACTTAAGATGAGTAAGAATACAACGTTTGATGCTAATACATGAAAGCAGAATCATAACGGAATTCTGAGTATGGTGTAAGTACATTCTTCACACCGAGTAGGTTCAAGACTTCGCCTTGGGGGCCGTCCATAAAGTACGTCACGCTCCAGGGGGAGGGGGGTTTAAGAAAGTGTGACAGTTTGTGACAGGGGGAGGGGGGTCAGGCCATGTGTGACGTCACACATTTATTTTTATTTATTTTTTTATTTATAATTTATTTTTTATTTTTTAGTAGAATTTCATAGCTTCAAAAATAATTTTCAAAAATTTTCTGAAACATTTCAATTAGTTTTATGTCAAAATAGCATGAAATGCATATCTCCTGAATGTGTTTTTCACGATTCCTTTCGCTAGGAGCGCTATTAATAATGCTGTTGCGAAGCCTTGTTTATGTATTAGCCTTGCTTTCGGAAGTATTATTATTTCACTGTTCGAAAGTGTGACGTACTTTAGGGGGGGTCCGAGTTCTGTGACAGTTTGTGACAGGGGGGGGGGGTAAAATGGTCAAAAATAGCGTGACGTACTTTATGGACGGCCCCTTGGCTGAAAATAATTATATATAAATTAATTATTGTAATATTGAAATCACAAATTTATATGGCGCCTCTTCCGAGAGACTCATTACTGGCGCTCCCGAATTAACGATAGAACCATGTTGTAACATTCTTGGAACAAGGAACTCATGGAATAGTTTGGATATTTAGAGGTAAAGAAAGACCAAGAAACTCATCTCGTAAGATGCTGGGTAACATAGGCCTATTGCAGAAAAATGGACAGACTATAAACTTTTCATGGGTCATGGTATAAACTAAATCCGAGTACCCTATGTCAACTGCTGCAATAGTTGCCACATGTCACGAGATGCGTACGCGACTACGCTACGATTGTTCCAGATTTGCATCGTTGCACATTTTCAGCCCAACATAATTCACGTTTTTATAAGTCAACCATGCATAAAATGCTTTTATAAGTTCTAAAATACATGTACATTAACAATGATCATGTAGTAATACTTTTATGAATGCCTGAGAGATCAATAGCTACAGTTGAATATTAAATGTATATAACCTGTTATGCAAAATTACCAAAGGAAAACATATTCATTCATTCATTCATTTCAGATATTTATATAGCGCCCCTTCAAGATTTCTACTCAGAGGTGCTCCCGACTAAAGCGTGGACACTGAATCGGAGTTTCACGCCGAAGCGCATGAGCAATTGTGAGTGAAGGACTTGCCCAGGGTCCTGACCGAACTGTTTGACTTTTGCACAATAACATTCATTCATTCATTCATTCATTTATATATTCATAACGAGAACTTGTATAGTGGCTCTTCCAGCGCGGCAAAATAAGACCATCTTAACATGAGAGACGTTTCAAACTTAAATTTAAAACAGTTGCACGAATTTTGTTATAGAGCGATTCTCAGACTAATTAATTAATTGTATATTATGTCAAATTTCACGAGAAAAGTACTGGTATATCAAGTTACATTGCAATTACAAATACACTCCAGAATAAGACATTCGTTAGCAGATTAACATTCGTTAGCGCGTAGCAGATTAGAAAAAAGGACTTGATGCGGTGCTCGCTTATTAGCTGCTGCTCTGCGATTAGCTTTAAAGTAGAGCCTGAGATATTTAGACTTTACAATAAGGATTACACTTTAATACTAAAGACTATTTTAGCCGAAAATTTCGTTTATCCGCGAGTATGTATGTTGGCCAGTTAGTTAACCTCGACTTAGAGGTCTGGCTGGAGGTAGTCATCACAGTCTTTAGCAAACGCCGCTTTTGCCTTACCATCGGGATAGTTATCTTCATCTGAGTCGTTAGAAGAAGCGACATACATTGGTGCAACACTCGTAACTGACTTCTTTTTGGCTCCAGCCATTTCAAGGTAGTTGCTGGAGCCAGGGTTTTTCGGTTTAGTAAACCCTGTCTTTGGAACTGGCGTGGTATACCTCTCTTCTTTACTCACCTGGATGGAGCCTTCAGACATCTTACTTTCAGTCTGGTCTGTCTCCATGTTCAGTGGATCCATCTTCTCATACAGATCCAGAGTGTCGTAGGGAGAGGAATAGTTTGCCATGGCAACCGCTAACCCGCTGTAACACTGCGTCAGTTGAGGATCACAATGATTCTGTGACGCCATCGCCTGAGCTGTGACGTCATCGTCTGCATCAGCGCCATCTATCCTGTCGTAGATATTAGGTGTGGCGGTTGGCGTCAGGTCGTACTCTCCAGAAGATGGTCTATCGAGTCTGCGCAGAGGTATGGCGCTTGAAGTCGATGCATTGTAAACCATGTTTATATCTACAAAGCATTGTGCATGGTTAAACGAGTATGGTACTTGAAGCAGAAGAATTGTGTAAAGATGCCTAATTATTAATTAACCATTTTGCCCAGTGTTTATAGAATAGAGAATGGTACTTGAAGTAGAAGGACCTTATACAAAATCTATGTCTACAAAAGGTGATACAAAGTACGTGTGGAATAAATAATCGGCAGATGCTAACGCAGAGGTGGGCAAACTACGGCCCGCGGGCCAGATCCGGCCCGCCAACGCTTTTTATCCGGCCCGCCAACGCATTTTATCTGGTCCAAACAATTCTTCAGAAAAGTAAAAAGTCATAAATTTCAGACCGCAAGAAGAATTCTTGTTGTTATTATGTCGCTTAATATAATACAATTAATTCATCATATCCAGGCGGTGCATTTGAGATATCTAAAGATATAGTTTACACAGTGATAGATGAAACATCATTCGTACAATTATTCCAGTTTTAAATCAGACAAGCCTTATCTTATCGGTCTGTTCATGTTTGTAGGCGTCTTGAAGGATACGAATTTAACTTCTTCTGACTTTACCATAATTATGCTGGCCTGTGTTGTCTGTGGAAATTACGCAAAATCTAAATCAAGACTATTAATTAATTTAAAAATAATATAATTCCTTTATACAAGGTGCGCCACGGTCTAACTCCGTGCTACCCAGGGCTGTTAAAGGCTTTGTTTTTTTTGTTTTTTTTCAAAAACCAAAAAACAAAAATCGCTAATTTTGTTTTTTGTTTTTATTACAAATTTTGAAATTATAAATGCCAAAAATGGCGTCTCTTCAACTCTCTTGGCAATTGTTGTATGGTCGTTGTTAACTTCAGTTTATGACATTCTACGGTTCTATAGTCTAGTTAATTTCATTTATATGCATCTGATTAATTTGAACGGTATTATGCCATTTTATGAGTTTTATGATCCGAAATAGGAAAATCTTAAAAATAAAAAACCATAAAAAACAAAAAAACAAAAACCAACTTTTCATTTTGAAAAAAGTTTGTTTTTTTGCATTTCTGGTGCTACCTGACGCTTACGTTACACTCAAATAAAATACGCCCATGTAGACAAATTTACGTTCAGTTTCCACTGGCCAACTGTTTGCAAACTAACCACAAATTGTTTTCCGTGACTTGTCATTCGTTGCAATTCACCTGATGAATTCACTTCTACCAGCTTTGAAAGACCTCTCTCATTATCTTATTTAATTTTACAAACAATCAAGATAATTTTCAGTTGTCTGCCCTTTTGAGGTGAATTCATATATCAGCGCCATATAAAAATCTTATCAAAATAATAAATTAAAAATGAAAGTGATTGCAAAGATCAAAATAAGAATAAAATTGACAGTATAAGTTGTAGTAAACATTTTACTTTGGTAAAGGCAATATTGAGGTCAGACTTTGCATTATACGTAGACCTTACCTGTAATTAAATGAAACTGTAAGAATGAACTAAGCTAAAAGAAACGAACCATGCTAACAGAAAAAATTTCTGATTATTTACAGAATCCAGAGATAGCCGAAGAAATCGAAAGGATGCTACAAACGACACTCTCGACATAAGCCTCTAAAAATAATTTTTGTGCAGTACTATCATGTTAACCAAACACTTCACAATTATTTAATTAGAATTTTTTAGATATTAACGTGATCAGGCAATGAAACAAATCATATTTTGCAATGCAGTTTCGATCTTGGAAAACAAGAACCGTTCCAAACGTTTTCGGAAACTACAATAATCAATTGCTATATCAACTGAAGTCCGTAAGGTTTCTGGTTCCGTCTCGGGGTCAGATCATATCTTGGAGAGGATTAAGCCGTGGAGACAGAACAGGAATAGGCCTAGGCCTACAGTGACTGTGTAAGTCGTTGATGGCGGTGGTCGTGGGTGGTCCAGAAGCATAAAAGGATAGCATAGGCCTAACATAATATAACATAACAATGGTTTTAAGTGGTTCAAAAGACTTGTAGGTCTATCTTGCTTAGGAGTTGGGATATCCGGAAGTTCAGTTTTAGGCCTATACCGGTACCTTAAGTCTTAAGAGGAAATCTTTTGGAGTGAGGGCAAGCGAGAAATGCTGACAGTGAAAGGCCAGAGATGGGAACATGAGCGAACTGGCGGAGATATCTTAGAAGTTCTTTCCACGAGCGCAGCGTAGATTAGGCCTAAGGATCCGTTTCAGAATTTGAGAGATAAGGACACTGGATTCCGTGATAGAGAAAGTTATGATTAAGAACGAGTAGATCTCGACTTTGGTTGATGAATTATAGGCATACCGGTACTGTAGATCTCTTCGAATCTGGCTTTCTTTAAAGCGTTTCAGACTGATCTTGTTTCTGCTCCACATTTCGTAGGAAAATGTGTGCATAATAAACATGAAAAATCAAAGCATATCGGAAATCCTATTTACAATGACTTAGACGCTCGTAAATAAGTTGGCGCCCTGTGCTTGATTTTTGAGTGGCTTTGGAAATTTGGAGATTACGATCACGATTGCGAATACTTTTTATTAGGTCTCTGCTCTAAACATTTGACATAATAGTCTTTGTACGAATATTGATTTGGAAAGGGAATCCTCTAGAGTCTAGAATATCAATCATCCAAATTCTACTTAAAGCATTTTGTTTCTTTTATTGAACGCCATTTTGAGGAGCATCTACAAGAGACGATTTTCGTATTAACTATTATTATTTCGTTTTTGATTACCATTTATGGTGAGTTATATTCCACTTTTTCGTATATTTGATATCCAAACAGTCATGTTTATTGTAGGCCTATAAGTTAGGCTACTTCTCATAGATACACTTTGAAGCGAATTGATGGATGTTTAGCCTATTAGGCTAATATTTCTAGGGGTACAATAATAATTATTATGGATGAATAATTAGGCCTAAATACGCTAAAATACAATTTTTGCGTATTCAATTTTCCTATTCACCCATAATTATTGGAGAATTATTATTTTTCATAAATCCAACTTTGACAAGAATCCTTTTTATCAATCCAGCTTCTATTTAGGCAAGAATTCGTTTAACGAGTTAAGCTTCTTTTTAAGCAGGAATTATTTTTCATCAATACAACCTCTCTTTAATTTAGAATTATTTTTCGTCAATCCAGCTTATGTTTAGGTTAAGCAACGCTCTTTTTTATCAATCACTGCTATTTAAGCAAAAATTATTTTCATCAATCCGACTTCTATTTAGCAAGCATTCTTTCCGTCTTTCCAACTTTTATTCGACCAAAGCTGAAACCCATGTAATGGCCAATAATTAAATACGCAAAAATTTCACGCTTAGGCCCTACCATTTTTATTATTATTGTGATTGATGTTACTTTTTCAGACTGTAAGACTTGAGTTTCTCTCGAAGCGTCTTAACCGTAAAATTGGCTTTTATTCTTCAAGAAGGAGTAGAGAACGCGACCTACGAACAGAATAGTGTATTTTTTCAAATAACTTTGAAAAACTGTCACGACTCATTAATGTCATCAGGAAATTCAATTTTCTGTTCAAATTATAGCGTACCCATGCTTTTTACCAACGGTGAACGACTTAGCAGTTATTTATTTGTTTACAGAGGCCATTAGGCCTATAGTTAGTTATTTATAGAGGCCATTTCATTTGCTTTAGTAAAATCTGTAAATGTTCTGCTTTAGCCAGACCGCTTGTGGACTATTTCCAAGATTTCCGTTTCTAACTCAGAGCTGGTATTGGCTCAAATTCTTTTGTGTTTCTCTGACATTTTTATCTGTTCCCTCATTTGATCTGTTCCCTCGTCTGATTTTGACCGTAAGGCTCACATTTTTGCTCTATGAAAATCAGAGGTCAAGAGTGTCTTCTGGAAGAACAGATATTGCAACAATTCTCCCAGATGCAAGTCATACGGTAGCGAACGCAAGTGGCAACGCTGTTACACAGTCGAAGGAAAGAACAGGCTGCAAAATTTACTACTTAACTCATACGCCAAAGAAAAGAAACTGAAGTCTCTAACATTTCATACCAGTTGTTACCCCTTGTGTTTAGATTAGCTCTTCTTCTTATACAGTTTACAGACAATGAAAATGTTGTCATCATGACATCTCAATATAAAGAGTTGATGAGGTTGGATCACAAACACAATATTGTAATTCTTCCTCTTTCTTTCTCCCTTCCATTGATCTTTAATAATATTTATCCGTGAGTCTATCTTGTTTAACTGTGAAACTTAAAGCATCTTAGTGATGTAGACAAGCGGTACAAATTGCTTTAAGTGCTATTGTTTGACTGTGTTAAAGATCTGAATATGGAAACGTGTAATCATAACCCGGAAATATCACACCATTGGCAGTTTTGTAACAACGTTTTTGCAAAGACTTGGATCGTCAATCGCCATGATAGAACCCACACTGGAAAGAAACCATATGAGTGCAAGTTATGCCACACACCAATTCTGGATACAGATATTCTAGTAGCTCATACCAGAACCAACACTAGAGAGAAAGTGTACAAATGCATTATATGTCACAAAGTAATTGTGGGTATGGATATTCTAGAAGCTAATTCCAGAACACACACTGGAGAGAAAGTATACGAGTGCAGTTTATGCCACAAAGCAATTGTGGGCATGGATAATTTAGTAGCTCATTCCAGAACACACTCTGGAGAGAAAGTATACAAGTGCACTATTTGCCACAAAGCAATTGTGGGTATGGATCATCTAGTAGCTCATTCCAGAACCCACACTGGAGAAAATTCATACAATTGCAATTTATGTCAAAAAACATTTGCACAGAAGAATGATCTGGAACATCAGACAAGAACCCATACTAGGGAAAATCCACACAAGTGTGATGTCTGTGGCAAAGGTTTTCAATTTAGGAGTAAGCTTAAGATCCATGCAAGATCCCACACTGGAGAAAACCCATACAGATGCAATTTATGTCAGAATGCATTCAAATGTAAGAGCAGTCTGTTAGACCATGCAAGAACCCACACAGGAGAAAAGCCACACAAGTGTAATGTTTGTGGCAAAAGGTTTGCATATAAAGGTCTCTTTAAAGCCCATGCAAGATCCCACACTGGAGAAAGACCATACAGATGCAATATATGTCAAAACCCAACTGATACTTCTGTCAGTCGTACACGAAAGACGATGACCGTTGACAATATCTTCCACCATTACATTCTCAGGAGGATTATATTTAACACAACGAATGTCTAGTGATGGCATAAAAATAATGGCATTTATTAATTTAATAAATTAATTACATTCATTTAAATTATTTAGTTTCAGATAGAACAAATAAAGAAAGGTAGTGAAATCGTTAATTTACAACCAAGATAAACCCTGACATATTTGAGTATGGGTTGAAAGTTACGAAACGACGACATTATAGATAGAAGACTTCAAAAGGACATTTTACGGTTTAAGCAGCCATCCCCGCAATTTGTATTATAGTAATGTATTCTACATATTATAATCTGTGTTACTCTCTATTGCATATAAGTTAGAGCTCTTTCAGTAAAAGGAGTCTTTTATGGTTCGGATAAAATTGCGTGAAAGATGTGCATTGCGAAAATCGTGTTGAGTTAATGAGGAGATAGCATCATAGGCGGAGACTTGGTCCTGGGTTTGGGGGGCCGACGAAGGAGCGGCCGAAGGATGATCGCCGAGACGCGAAGCGCCGATCAGGGGAGGGGTGTGAGGAGGATGTGCCCCTTCCACACCTCAAAATATCTGGAATTTCAACACTGTAATCATTGTAATGGTAGCATTTTAAGCTGTCATCTGAACAAAATTATTGCTCTATTATTTCAGTGCTGATAGGAACCAGCTATCACTCGTAGCTAGCACGTAGATTGAGTCGTGTTTGAGTTTGACTGTATACTAGCAAACCAGATAATTAGTGAAATCAGTATCAAAACTGGAAAATACGTTAACTTTCCAAGAACGCATAAGCCTTAAGGTAAACAAATTACTGACTAGGACACAATTGTCATAAATAGTTTACAAATGGTACACAAACCAAGCAAGAAGGATTCAACTACCGAATCGGGAAGCCATGTACATAATAGTAACGATGTAGGTTTAGGCTAAATGTTCAAGGAACATAACATTTTAAAATTTGATATTTTGACATTTTAAAGATAACGCTCGAGAGAAGCCATTTAGTTGTACAAATATAATATTTGTTCAAATATTATATTACCAGTAGCTAATACTCAATATTATATGATAGTGTCATATGTTATATTAGTAAATAATATCATTAATAATATCGTTATATAATAGCAATTCATATAATATTATAATGTAAACAACAACTCAAAACTATTATTGTTTTGTTATATTTCTACGGGAGGTTTACATCTTAGGGGAACATCCCCCCAGAGGGTCCTGAATTAAACACTGATTTTAACAAACATATTCTAAATGTAACCACCAACGTGCACCGCTGGCGGCGCTGTGCATTCGCTGGAGGGATTGTGGAAATGGGATACGCAAACCGCAAGCTTGGTTGACGAACAAATGTAACATCATTTATTAAACACCAGGCATGGGAAACATGGCAACAACGCGTTCAATCATCTTTATTTTTTTAAAAGCTTATTTTAGTCTGTGGCAACTGGCGAGCGGTATAACCAGTTTTGGTGCGCCGTCCGCGAACACCAAAAAGTACTAACAGTGGAAAGCACTGTAGAAATTTACAATATTCATGAAATATTTCAGAATATTGGAAGGGGGAAATAAGCAGCTCCATCCCACCTTAAGTTTCGGGGGGAACATCCCTCTGTCCCTCCTAACTCTCCGCCTCTGGATAGCATCCATGGCGAATACTCTTATGAAACTTTCAATTTCTGCTGTCATATCGCACATATTAATTTTTTGGGAGCAAAGTAAATGATTGAAAAGACTAGTGTGCAGATTTTAAGAGAACCCGGTGAGTATTGCATTTAAAACTTATATGCAATTACAGTCTATTCGTGATAATCTACTGATATTGATTACCCTTATTAACTTCCTCCGTGACGGAAGAAGTTTCGACTGTAGGTGTGGAAGTTGAACAGCTTCGCGGAACATCCGTAACCCATGTTTCATTTACACAGTGAACCTCCCAACTGATGTTTCTGTTACTGGTGCACGAAAGACGATGACCTCTGGCAATATCCTCCATCGTTACATCCTCAGGCGGAATAAAGTCAGCGCACCTAATGCCTAATTGTCAAGTTAATATGTAATTGCAGTCATTTTGTAACATCAATTTGTTTGATACGGGGAAAATTTCGCTAAAAGATATTTATATGTTTAGATGAGCGCTCTTGAACATGCTGTTCTTATATGCTTAAACTCAATGTGGCTATTTACCAAACTACAACTATTTCAATATAGCAACAATGTCATCAAACTTTGAAACACTAGCACAGCAATAAAAAAATTAATCTTTGGCGAAAATCCCAATATTATCTATGTTTGTGCTTGAACACTGACAAGACACTGGGTTTATTGTCCGGGGTTATTGTCCGGGGGTTATTGTCCGGGGTGTTATTGTTCTGTTACCCGAGTAAATGTATGCCTTTTATGGAGGTTATGTAGGTCAATGCATACTAGCTCTGTACAAAAACACGATAGGGCAGTACCAGAATACAGAAGAAAGGCGTTTGATAAGGATAGCATGGCAAACTGTATAATTATCGGCGAAAATAACAATTAATTATCTATCCTTTTGAGCGGAGATCGGCAAAGCACTTCTATGAAGGTTATGCAGGTAAATGCATACTACCTCTGTACAAAAACACAAAATCATCACACCTATAATTAGCCTGAATTAATTTCTGCTTAATCTAATTTACATAGATTTATATAAATTATCATAACAGAATTAGGTAATAGCCTATAGCAGAAGTAAACAGTCTTGATCAATAATTACAGAGGCCCAATCAATGTCCAATGATTCTGAGATACAGTTAGAACGAGTCTAACGTTTCATACCATAAGCACATGAAAAGAAAACTTCCAGATACGGCCTTAGACTATTCCGACACTTGCCACTGTACTCGTTTCTCAGCGTATCATTACTCGCCTTGATGCTGCATTCAATACGTCCGTTACACAGACGTTCAAGATACGGCTGAACATTTGCATAGCAATACAGATCTGTGTTGTCAAAGTATATGCATCGACTGCTACGCATTCGACCATAGAGGGCGCTCTGAATGACGACAATGGTCCCAGCTGGACAAGTAGCGCTGAATGTCTCTTGAATGCAAACTTCGCTGTTTATTGCTATATAAAAAAAACAGCATGTTTAATTAGGATGGATGTGGGCAGGACAGACTATCAACCAACTGTATAGATAATATATCAATCAATATTCATTTAATTTAACTAAATCCAGTTGTCATGAACGCAACTGGTTACAAGTAACTCCAATTAGCTGTAGAGCCGAACTTGAGTTAGTTATGGAAGATCTTACAAGTGACTATGAGACAATTAATAAATCTATATATCTTTAAACAAGACACGTTGAATGTAGTTACGCTTATCCTTGGAGGGAATGGTGAAATTGTGCATTTTATGACGTAAGTTCTACTTGTTTTGTCGTGTAGGTGGGAAGATTCCCCGGAGAACATGGCATGGCTCCCTACAGATGACCACAAACAGGCAAGCGTCAGCGGCCTCAGCCATGCAGAGCCACAACGCCTGGGGTGGTAGATAGGAGGAAGCCTCTTAGCTTCATCCGGTTTAGCAAACAGTGCAGTTTATCCATTTAATTCTCACTGGTATACCCCCACATGGCAGAGGAAGCATACACAGGGTGTGCCACAGTGGTTTTCATAGCCACCTGCTCATGCACCGCGAAAGGGGACATGCCATACTCTCTTAAAACCTCGAGTGCGTATAGAGAGGAGGAACTTGAGGTAATTACTTTTTCTATGTGCTTTGTCATGCACAATTGCACAGGTCAAAGGTGAAAATTATCCCTAACACTCTAATGGTGTCAACCCTTTCAGCCCCTTGAATGACTATAAGTATGGATGACCCTTTGTGGCTCCTTCTGGTGAAAATTATCTTACGCGTCTTGGATGGATTTAGCCTCAGATAATTGATAGTTATCCAGGTCGCCATGTGATCAAATTCTTCAGCCACTGTTCTGATGTTTGAGTATCCTATTAATAGATGCGTGTCGTCGGCATATTTAACAAGATGATTAAAACTATGCTTACGATGGAGGTCAGACCACGTGGGATCCAGGACCAGCCCGCGAACCTTGAATAACGCTTACATTTATGAATGTGGAAGACGAGACTACTCATTAAAAAACTTAGTAATGTGCTTTCGGTCCGGAAAATAGTTAGTTAGCCAATTAAATATTTGGTCGGGGATATCAAGGGTCCCTAGCTTTTGCAACAAAGAATGATGGCGGAGAGTGTCGAAGGCTCTGGAGAAGTCTATTGAGACCATGATGACAAAATCGTGTTCCAGTAAGAGGGTGGTGATATGATGTAGGAGGACCATGATGGCAGCGGTGGTTGACCCTGTCGGTCGGAATCCATATAGGTTCGCTAGTTTCTCTGCTGTTGGTGCTGGTGGAATGCAGGGCAGATGTTGGAACGAACAATTACTCGTTCTACGAGACGCCAGAGAATAGGAGATCGTTCGATAATCAGATGGAGAGGCTGGATCGGGCACTTCAGGTATAGGTTGAATGACGGCTGTCTTCTACTGGTTTAGCACGTATGATGTTACGAGCGGGCTGTTCATCATGTGTGTCAGGATAGGCACTACAACAGGGCGAGCAGCCGAAGAAACCAGGCAGGGAGAGCGTCAGCGCCCTCGGCAGTCATGTGGAGGCGGTCCGAGAGTTAGAAGACTTCGGCATCGTTGAGTAGAGAGAATTCGGGCTCAGCCGTCTGTCGAAGAGGAGGTTTAATGTATTCAGCGTCGGTGGAGGTTTTGGCATAATGAGCGTTAAGTTCTTCTGCTGTTGTAACGCAAGTCTGGGAACAGGTTGCCGCATATTTTGCTAGCCGATTTACTCTTTGCCAGGGTTGCTTTGTTCCATCATATTGGTTGAGGTTTTCAGATCGGCTCGATTAACCCGCCAATCCTCGACGCCTGTGTTCAACCTAAAGTTGAATCACATCACTTTGTTGAATCAAGCTCAACAGGCCTACTATAGGCATAATATTAATAATCCAAGACAGGGCTGTCGTTGGGTCGACCATTGATGCTCGTCACGCTGCAAGTCGGAGGCGAGTGAGGCTCCAATTTCGACATTACTGCATTAATTAAGTGAACTTGTCGCAGTAAAGTACCACAGCTTTTGTTAAAATAAAAATAAATAAATAAATAACAATAATAATAATAATAATATCTTTTCTTTATTAAGCGCCTGACAAACGCACTGCGCTGTACATTTACATGTTATGCAATTTAAATCTTAACTACTAACAGAACAGACAGCTTACAATACACGGCGTTAATAGCAGCCTACACAAAGCATATCCGCCCAAAGGGGGCTCGAACTCGGTACCTCTCGCTCTCTGTGCCAGATGTTATCCAATGCGCTATCGGGCCCCCCGAATTATGAATTATTAGCGGAAAGTTAATAAAGAAAAACCAGAAGTAGGCCTAACAAGTAACAACATTTCGGTCACGTTCTCCTCGCGTGTCTTAAAAAAGATGAGCAAATGTTAGTAGAGCATACCGTTTGCACATAACGCACAAGGCAGTGCAATAGGCCTACAAATGGTGAATTAAGTAAGTAAAGAAATATAGTTTTAGTTTTCGTTTGATCAATTTTCGTTTCGTTTAAGTTTTTATTGCTACAAATTTTGTTTTAGTTTTAGTTTTCGTTGTCTGCGTATTTTAGTTTTAGTTTAAGTTTTCGTTAACGAAAACGTTCAATTTTCGTTAATTGTCATTTTCGTTTTCGTTTTAGTTGACGAAAACAACACTACTGGCGCTGAACACTTGAGGGGAAAGTTTTTGAGTAGTGTTTGTTGGAACTGTAATGCGGACAGCAGGTCTGCATGGCTTTGTTTTTTGGGGTTCGTATTGCAAGGGCTGCTATCCGACAGCGCCGCGCCTTCTTTGTGGCTGGCCCGCTGATCTGGAATGGGCTTCCGGTGGCACTGCGACTGACGCCAATAGGACACAATTTTTCTCTGGCCTTAAGACTATACTGTTTGATCGAGGTTGGGCTGGGAGCGCTCGTGAGTAGTCTATCTCGAAGGGGCGCTATATAAAACTGCTGTAAAAATAAAAATAATAATAATAATATATATATATATATATACAACTATCTGTGTGGAGCGTCTTCTGCAGAATATAGAACTGCTCGAAAGGAATCCAAAATACACATGCAATATATACACATAATCATTAATCATACATAATTTTATATATTTACATATTTATGTATATAGTTGCTGCCTATTAATAATAATAATAATAATAATAATAATAATAATAATAATAATAATAATAATAATAATAATAATAATAAAATAATAATAATAATAATAATAATAATAATAATAATAATAATAATAATAATCTTTTCTTTATTGAAGCGCCTGACAAACGCACTGCGCTGTACATTTACATGTTATGCAATTGAAACAATCTTAACTACTAACAGAACAGACAGCCTGCAATACACGGCGCTAATAGCAGCCTACGAAGCATGTCCGCCCTACGGGAGCTCGAACTCGGTACCTCTCGCTCTCTATTGTATTGTATTGTATTGTATTTGAACACTTGTTATAGCGCCTCAACCAGATTTCCCATTCAGAGGCGCACCCGACTACTGCTGTAGTCGGAGTTTCACGCCGAAGCGCATGAGCAATTGCGAGTGAAGGACTTGCCCAGGGTCCCTACGCAGCGGCTTTGAGGGTGGATTCGAACCCGCAACTCTCCAGCTGCAAGGTACCGAACATACCCCCAAACCACCGCGCCCCAGTATAATTATTGTGTTGTGTGTGTATTGTACTCCACGTTTATAATGCGACCGAGCCACCCGCAGTAAAGATCCGAGAAATTAATCTCTGATAAACCGACCCGACCGGGAAGCGAACCCGGGGCGCCGACGTGACGAGCGGGCACCAGCCCACTCAGCCACTCAGGATCCTCTATGCCAGTGTATTATCCAATGCGCTATCGGGCCCCCGCGCTGAATGCTTTGGAGATAAACACATTTTGGGCAAGAGCGAAATCCTTTGTATTTTATTTGAGCATTAGGAAATGTTATCATATGAAGCATGATGTTATATCGAATGATTTCTAACTTACATTTTATGCACTGATGAGAAATTTCTAGAAACGGCATCCGTCCTTCGAGACACGTTGGATTCCTTGTTCTAATAAACTCTTGAAAAAGTCTAAATTCCATGTTCTGCGGTGCTCCAAATCGCTTTTGAATTTCTAATCGAATGTCAGTTGAGCAATTCGATTCGTTATCTGTTAAATTGAAGCATCTGTTATTGCGCATTCGACCGTAATTGGCGCTTTCAATGAAGACGACTTCGCCCTCAGAACAAGATGCATTGAAGGATTCCCATACACAAACATCCTCGGCCGCATCTGTAGAACCAGGAAGAGCAAAGTTACAGTAAAATTACAGTACTGCAGAATGTCTGCCATAATTTTCTTTTCGGATTCTGTCATAATTTATGCTAGTTGCATCGATTCGACTTGCTTGATATTAGTACTATTCGAAGGACATCTTCAACTGCACTGCCTGTGTATCAGTGATGATGTTTCATGTTTCTCCTCTTATACAGAGCAATTGTTTCCACACCTCTTCAACCTTTCACTTTAGTATATCTTCTTTGTGTGGAACATAACCATAACCATCATTTTATTGTACCAGACAAACAGGTATCACAGATGATATTACATACAAGAATTTCGAGTGGTTACAATAGGGGTACCAGAGGGGACCTTGGTCCCACTAAGTTGGGCCCTCTAAATTCCAGTTGCAGTATTAGATGGCGGCTAGTTAAACAATAACAGCTGCATGTTATCTGCAGTTTTACAGTTTGTATATATTTACAACAAAAGCAGCAGTCTGTGATGACCGACCTCGACCCACTCATAAGTGTCCAGACAAACTCTCAATGTAACAGTGAGACAATGTGTAAATCATCTAATTCTGCAATTTACTTATGGCAGGTAAGTATTAGCAATACAATTTGCCAAATCAACATGACACGTTCCCAACAAACATTAGCAGTAAGTATCACCAAATCAGCATGACACATTTCTAGCAAACAATATCTTTTAATATCAATCTTAGGTAATTAAAAAACTGTCAAGTAAATTAACAAAGCATCAGTTACTGTAGAAAGTAGAACTGCGGATTTGCAATTCACTCATGCCATATAACTATTAGTGAACAGTCTCAGTTAAGCTTAGTGAAACACTGGTTATTAAAAAGGTGTCAGAATGTAACTAGCCTACGTCGCCCTTGATTTGTACGTCGAAGTCTGTGTCTTCGTCTTCGTCTACGGCTACTACCGTCTCCTCGGTGACTGTTGCATCTACACCTGAACTACAACGGGTACGCATCACCTACACCACACAACAACTATGCGCAGTTTGGTTGAACAGTCTTCGACCTACTCGCTCTCTTCGCAAGGTTTTGTTCAAGTACCAAATTCGGAGCCCTGCCCACTGTCGATTGGCTCGTGATCATCCACAGAAGTCAATGCTTACGCTGACGTCGCCTTCATTCTCTGCTACACCGTCACCGTCTCCTATCTCCTCGTTGCCGACGGATCCTCATCAACCGTCGTCTCCTAAAACTACTCCATCTCCTCCACCGCCTGCCCCACCGTCCGTCTTCGAATCGCCTCCTGGAACGCTCACTCTCTATCCGAAAAATACGTCTACGTCGCTCAAACTCTTCTCCAGGACCAGCTTGATGTCTTCGCCATCACTGAAAGCTGGCACCTTGTCTCCGACGATGTACCGATCTTCCGTGCTACACCTTCGGGCTTCTCATCGCGCGATTGCCCTCGTCCGCCTACAGACCCGGTTCCTCTTCTCCTACTGGACAATTCTTTGAAGAGCTTTCCTCTATTCTGGAGATCCTCAATACCCTCAATAGGCAGAACAGCCAGCTCATTATCCTTGGAGACTTTAACATTCATCTAGAAGAACCTACTCTTCCTACTTCCATCCGATTCCTCGACCTCCTGTCACAGTTTGGCCTTCGCCAGCAAATCAATCAACACACCCACGTTTTGGGTGGCCACCTCGATCTTGTCATCACCACTGATGACGATGAAGTGGACGATCTCACAATTACTCCTCCTACGCTCTCGGATCACTCGGTCATCAGCTTCACTCTTCCATCCATTCATCTACAACCGATTCACTCCATTCGCATGATGCAGGGGTGGAAGTCGCTTGACCACCTCCTCACCGAGTTCCACTCTCGACACGCTCACAGTCGCACAGCTATTTGACTTCTACACTTCTACCGTTACGAATATCCTTGACGATAAATATTATGCTTCCTCGTCGCAAAGTCTGGACACGTATTCGTCCACTGGCAGTCTGGTTTGACGCCGACTGTCATCGACTTCGTCGTCAAACTCGATGCCTAGAGCGACGTTATCGCCGGACTAAGGAGCCCAACGATCGATTGGCTTGGATTGCCCAGCTTCGTGCCCTCAATCGTATCTACAATCAAAAGGAGGCAGCTCACTGGGAAAAGCTGGTCTCCCGAAACGCCAAGAATCCCAGAAGTCTGTGGTCGTCTGTCTCGGGGCTTCTTGGCCGGTCTTCTCGCTCAACTGAAACCCCTTCCTTCACAGCAAATGAATTCCTTGAAATTCTGACATCCAAGATTGACCGTCTTCGTGCTTCAACCGCTGACGCTCCTCCTCCAACGTTTACCTCAACGTCAGCTGCTTTCGATGGTTTTCGACCTATCTCTGAGTCGGATCTTTGTTCAGTTTTATCGTCTGTTAACTTAAAATCATGTGAACTAGATCCACTACACCCATTTATCATTAATGACATTTTGGATGATCTTGCCCCTTTCTTGGTATATCTGTTTAATAGGTCGCTCTCTAAAGGCTGCATTCCTCCCTCGCAGAAGCGGGCCCTTGTCTTTCCTTCGCTCAAAATGCCTAACCTTGACACCAACCTTTGCGATAATTATCGGCCTATCTCAAATTTATCCTTTCTTTCTAAGTCTCTCTCCAGTTTCTCCCTTATCTTGAGTAACCTGGTCTACTTCCTGCTAACCAGTCTGGCTTTAGGGCTAACCATTCCACGGATACTGCCCTCATTTTCCTGCTTTCTAAAATCTATTCTGCTGTTGATAGGTCTGAACTGACTCTTCTGGCTCTCTATGATGTCTCATCAACTTTCGATATGGTTGATCTTGAGATTCTTCTCCAGCGTCTTGAGACCTCTTACGGGCTTAAGGGCCTCCCTCTTTGTTGGCTTCGGCCATACCTACCTGAACAAACCCAAATGATTATTACTGGTGACTCCAGAACCCAATGGGTCCACGTTAAACTGGGTGTCCCTCTCAAGGTTCCGTTCTTGGTCCTCTCTTTTTTATTCTATATACGGCTGACATCTTCTCTTTTTTCCCGATCTGTGGTGCTGCTGGTCATCTCTTTTCTGATGATGTGCAAGCATTTGTCCATGGTCCCCGTCATCGCAGTTGCTTTTGGTCGGGAGTATTCAATCTCTCTCTAATCATCTCCACTCCTGGATGTCATCTAATCGCCTCTCCCTTAATGCTTCTAAGACTGAATTTATCTGGTTTGGTACCCCTCAGAAGCTCCATAAACTTGATTTTATCCTCCTCTCTGAAAAGGTTCCCACTCTTCTCTTTCTCGTCAAGTTTACGGGATCTGGGTGTTACCCTTGATAGTTCACTTACCTTTACCGAGCACATCTCTAATCTCACACACTCCTCCTATTTTCACTTAAGGCGTCTCAGGGTCATTCGTCGTTCTGTCTACTCCTCCATCTTCACTACTCTAGTTAATGCTTTTGTAGTTTCTCGGATCGACTACTGCAATTCCCTTCTTGTTGGTCTTCCTAAGGTTCGTCTCTCTCCTCTTTAGTCGGTCCTCAACACAGCTGCTAGACTGATAACCCGCCTTCCCCGGTACTCTCATATCTCTACCTTTATGTTTGACGAACCTCATTGGCTCCCTCTGCATGCTCGAATACAATTTAAAATCCTCACTCTGATCTTCAAGGTTCAGAGGGTCTTGTCCCGCAATATCTGGTTGGTGTAATACTTCGGCCTCATTCAGCTTCCTCCCACCGTCCACTTCGTTCCTGCAATAGACTTGACCTCTTGCTTCCCCGTATACTAGAACTTCTATGGCTCAGTCTGAAAAAGATGTTGGAGTCGTCAGCAAATAGTACGAAGTGGATAATTGGAGATGCATTAGGCAGGTCATTGATAAAGAGGAGAAATAGTAGAGACTCAAATATAGAGCCCTGTGGAACCACATAATTAATAAGTTTACATTTCGACAGTTTGTTGTTACATCTGTTGGTATCGAATGGTAAGGTAGTCCTTAAAACAATATAGGGCAAATTCCTTACTCCATACCTTTCTAGTTTAGTTATGAGTATGTTGTTATTCACAGTATCAAATGCTTTCGTTAGATCCAGGAACATTACGATTGAGTATTCAATGTTATCTATGGCTTAGGTTATTTTGTCCTGCATATTTAGAATTGCCATTGCAGTAGAGTGTCCTGATCTGAATCCATATTGGTAGGGATGTAGAATATTCATTTTGGATAAATAGCTATAGAGACGTTGATACATAACTTTTTCAAGGAGTTTAGAGAAGAATGGTAGAGTAGATATAGGCCTACAGTATAGTTAGGAAGTTCCTCCCTACTTCCTTGTTTGAATTTAGGGGTAATTATAGAATGTTTCATTTCGTTAGGTACTATGCCAGTAGCTAGGGAGCAATTTATCAATTTTAGGTTAGGACTAATTATACTCGGGTCAAGTAGATCAGGTCCTAAGCTGTAACCTGGTTTTAAGGTACAGTTCAGTTCCATTAATTCTTCTGGTGACGTTGGATAGGAAACAAAGCAGTTTAAGGGTGATGGGTTAAGGTAGCCAGTACAAAAAAACGTGAATTCTTCTGGTGACGTTGGATAGGAAACAAAGCAGTTTAAGGGTGATGGGTTAAGGTAGCCAGTACAAAAAAAGTCAATCCGGTACCTTGGAGGCAATATTTTGTGCAGTGTCAGCATAGTAATTATTAAACTTTTTAGCAATTAATTCACTATAAGAAATTACCTTACCATCAATGGTGAGCGAGTCAATAATGGTTTCAGAAGATTTGGCATTAATTATCGATTTTATGATATTCCAGGTTTGTTTTATATCTTTACTTTCAATAATATTCTTTATTGAAAAAATCCAGTTGACAAACCGCAACCGGTTGCAGTGTACAGTTATGCAATTGAAACAATTCACAAGAACAGAAATGACAGAAGACATACATCTTAACCACTAACAGAACAGACAGCCTGCAATACACTATGTTTAGTAAACTCAGTCAAGTAATATAACTTTTCAGCTTTAATTTTAACTGCTTTGAATTTGTTTCTGTATGTAATAAACTTAGCCTTGTTTGTAGAAGTTGGATGCTTAATAAATTTTAGGTATAGATGGGTTTCCTTGCAAGATTTGACATTTCTCAACTCGTCCGAATGTTCCTTTGACATCGCAACAGTGGATGCGATGATTGTCTTTCCAGGCGTGTAAACAATTTCCTAACATATTTGGCACAGAAAAAGCTGTTGGGCTTACTCTAGATATCTCTTGAAACGCATTGCATTAACAAATAGGCAAGATGATAAACAAAATTGTAAATGACATAGTGTTGAGGCACCAACGCTAGGCATAGTAGTAGCAGCAGCAGCAGCAGCAGCAGTAGTAGTAATAGTAGTAGTAGCAGCAGCAACAACAACAACAACAACAACAATAGCAGTAATAATAGCAGTAATAATAATAGTAATTTTCGTAGTAATAATAGTTGTAGCAGTAATAATAATTGTGCTAGTAATACTAAATTATTCTAGAATTGTTATAGCCTCACTGTAATAATGCATAAGGCGATGGTAGCACTAAGTAAAAGCGTTGAGTAAGCCATATTCCTAGGTAAATCTTGATAAGTTGCCAAGAAGGAAATGCGAGAAGACATGGAAAGAATCTTTGGATAAAATGGGAATTAGTGAGTAGATCTATTTATTGAGATCAGCGGAGCGAACATTTTGCAGGAACAGAGAATGGCGTTAGGTCTAAAATTATACTGCCGGAAATATCAACATTTAATAATATTACCTACTTACCGAACCAAAGAACTGTAGACCTAACAGTAAAATCATTTAGTTAATTTTCTTTGTTGGAAATTGCGTTTAGTTATAAGTGAGTTTAAAAGTATCGAATTGTTGTAGCTGGAATTGCACTTAAATCAAGAAATACGCAATCAAAACAATAAAAACTTACCGATATTTTGAAGAACAAGGAAAACTCTTCCAAGTAGTAAAACTACTCCAAAATGTCCTTCCATTTGATACCTTATGCTGATGGGCTATTGATACAATGCATTCGTTTCAGCTTGAGCTAATAGAGTATTCAACTGTCGCATATGCAAACACAAGCCCCATAGCAGAAGTCGTTATGGTGGTTTATATCCGTTATCAGTTTCTCGCCTTAGTGATGTTGTCTACAATGTCAGCATACATAGTAAACGTTTAATCACACAAAGGCTACAAAAGAACAATGTGTATACTATTGTATATACCTAGTAAATGTGTCAACGCATCGTTTTAATGTAACGAACGCTGAAATATACGACCTCACGATGCACATTCCAGTATCGGAGATGAATGAGGCAAGGACACTCTGGCTGTTTGGAGACATCGTGGGAGGCTATGCGTCTATGTCTCGTCCATCCTTAACCGCAGACTTCTTAGTTCTGCTGCGCAAGATGATTTCGTTTTTGCGAAACTTTAAGCAAGTAGATAAGCGGTAAAAATTGTTTTATGTGCTATTGTTTGATCGTGTTAAAGATCTGAATATGGAAACATGTAATCATAACCCGGAAATACCACACAATTGGCAGCTTTGTAACGCCGTTTTTGCAAAGACTTGGATTGTCAATCGCAATGTTAGAACCCACACTGGAAAGAAACCATATGAGTGCAAGTTATGCCGCACACCAATTCTGGGTACAGATATTCTAGTAGCTCATACCAGAACCCACACTAGAGAGAAAGTGTACAAATGCATTGTATGTCACAAAGTAATTGTGGGTATGGATATTCTAGAAGCTAATTCCAGAACACACGCTGGAGAGAAAGTATACGAGTGCAGTTTATGCCACAAAGCAATTACTGGCATGGATAATCTAGTAGCTCATTCCAGAACCCACTCTGGAGAGAAAGTATACAAGTGCACTATATGCCACAAAGCAATTGTGGGTATGGATCATCTAGTAGCTCATTCCAGAACCCACACTGGAGAAAATTCATACAGTTGCAATTTATGTCAAAAAGCATTTGCACAGAAGAATGATCTGGAACATCATACAAGAACCCATACTAGGGAAAATCCACACAAGTGTGATGTCTGTGGCAACGGTTTTGAATTTAGGAGTGAGCTTAAGATCCATGCAAGATCCCACACTGGAGAAAGACCATACAGATGCAATTTATGTCAAAATACATTCACACGAAAGAGCAGTCTGTTAGACCATGCAAGAACCCACACAGGAGAAAAACCATACAAATGTAATGTTTGTGGTAAAGGGTTTGCATATAAAGGTCACTTTACAAGCCATGCAAAAATCCACACTGGAGATAAACCATATAAGTGCAATTTGTGTGATAAGGCGTTTGCGTGGAAAACTAGTCTTAAATGTCATAAAGAAACCCACACTGGGGAAAAACCATACAAATGCAATTTATGTTGCAAAGCGTTTTCACAGAGCGCTGAATTGGAGAGACATAAAAGAACGTACACTGGAGAAAAACCATCAGAAGAAAACTCATACATTTGTCAGTTCTGCAACGAAATGTTTTCAAAACCTAGTAATCTCTATGCGCACTTGAGAACGCACCATGGAGAAAAACCATATGAATGCAGTTTTTGTGACAAGGTTTTTGGACGGAAATATCATCTTAACACACACAAAAGGACCCACACTGGAGAGAAACCATTTAAGTGTAATTTATGTCACAGGGCATTTGCACAGAGGTCTAATCTTGTAACACATAAAAGGGCCCACAATGGAGAGAAACCGTACATTTGTCAGGTATGTAACAAACGGTTCAGACGTCGGGGTACTCTTTGTGTGCATGCAAAAACTCACAATATGAAAACAACATACAAATGCAAGTTATGCCAGAAAGCATTTGCACACACTGAAGATCTGGAAATGCACATGAGGTCTCATAGTGGAGAGAAGCTATACAATTGTGAATTATGCCATTCAGAATTTGCTTGTCATGATGATCTAAAATCTCATGAGAAAACACACACCAATGAAGATGCATCTAAGTGTCAATAGCATTGTTTGATGCCTACATCTGGCTCTTCTCAATCGCACGTAGCGTCGAATTCCCAGCCCAACCAAGAGGGTGACGAAAATCAACACAGCTGCCAACAGAAGCAGCGCGATGATATCTGAAATGAAACGAGACTACATAAATTATGTGCAAACAACAGTCGAACATATGAATAAACAGACTCATTGGACAACGATAAACAAGTATTATGCATAACGTGTGTGTACCATAATCTGGAATATGAAACTGGCCCAGCATAGAAGGTTTGTTGTTGCTTTTAGAATAAACAGATTTGCTGTTTGGAATAAAAAGATTTGCTTTTTGAAATAAAAAGATTTGCTTTTTAATATAAAGATTTGCTTTTTGGAATATAAAGATTTGCTTTTTGGAATAGCTGCAGCCTGAAATTATTTGTCTTTCCGTGCATCATTTACCTAACAGCTTGGAATCATTCTTTTCGATCGTGGCTTTGTGTTGTCAGGTCCGGAGCGCCCTCGATTTGTTTATCTGAGTAGTGCCGTACAAAGTTTTGCACTCGCAATTACAATCACATAGCGAAAAGTAAATAACAAAATGTACAGGGTGGGCCAAAAAAAGTAACACCCTAGGCATTTTTGCTAATATTTCGGCCAAAAGTAAGAATTTTTAAATCACGCTTTACAGGCTTAAAGGTAATTCATATCTACGTATAATGGCCAAATTTCACCAAAGAATTTCAAACAGAACAAAAAGTTATATCACTTTTAGTGAGGCCACCCACTGTTTTTTGATGGTTCAAAACGTAACGCAACAAAAACGATTTTATTAAGTCACTTTCTCAAATAATTGTTATCAAACAAACTTGATATTGCCAGATACATATTATTATTATTATTTAGAAAAGAAATGGGGTACCAGCGTAGCTGCACGTCACTATGACGTCACTTAGCAAGAAGACGATCAAGTTGGTAAATAACGAATTTTTCAGATTAATAATTTTTTCGTTGAAACAATTAAATTGAAATTTCTAAAATATCAAGATGGGCAAGGTGTCAATGACAGACAAAATGCGTATGCAGACACTTCATGAGCCGGGTCTTTGAGCTAAAGCTTTAATCGCCGCTTCCTCTGATAAACAGTGGAAGCTGAGTTGGCCTACCGTTAAAAAATATGCCCCCGCATTGATGAAAGGGGATCGGCTCTGGAACGTCGTAAAGGCAGCGGAAGGCAGAAATCTTCCGCACGCCAACAAATGGATAATCACGTATTAAAAAGGAGCTATGCTGGAGAAATACCACAATCTGCGACCAAAGACAAAACGATAAGAGAATTGAAGGACGCATTGAAGTTGATGTGGGAAGATTTACCTCTGAACCCATCAACAAAGACATCAAACTATCCAAAAAACTCAGAACATGTATGGGTACTGGTGGTGGACACATTGAATTCAATTTGTGAAACAATAATCATGTTTGTTTGATAACAATTATTTGAGAAGTGACTTAGTAAAATCGTTTTGGTTGCTTTTTGTTGCGTTACGTTTTTGAACCATCAAAAACAGTGGGTGGCCTCACTAAAAGTGATATAACTTTTGTTCTGTTTGAAATTCTTTTGGTGAAATTTGGCCATTATACGTAGATATGAACTTACCTTTTAAGCCTGTAAAGCGTGATTTAAAAATTCTTACTTTTGGCCGAAATATTATCAAAATGCCTAGGGGTTACTTTTTGGCCCACCCTGTAGAAGAAGAAAACGAAAAAGAAAACAGTCCCTTAGGCTGACCAGGAGACAGCTACGCGCATGTAATTAAAATAATTAAATTTGGACTTGTAACCTACAACACTCACTTTGTCTGCAATCAATAATGTTATACAGCTCCATGTCCAAAAAATAGTCATAATTAAAACATTTTCCTTGGCTTTCAAGGATTTAGAAATCTAAGTGCATCTTCACCTGGCGGCTGACTATCCGCGCCTTAGATTCACATTTCGGTGTGACCTTGCGCGCGTTACAAATTTATTTAATAATAATAATGTATGTATTGCCGACTTTACTTACTTAGCCTCGGCATATGATCTGTCCTTCCCTGGTCGCATGGTCTTCTCATTTTATAACCGAGTTCGCTAGAGAGCGCAAGGTAAGCATTATTCTCGAAACGTATTCTAAGCACAGTCTGAGTTTTGAGCCCTCGAACTCTCGAGTGACAGTTCACACGAAACGGTCTAGCCCGAAGAAGAAATAACACTTGGATGAATTAACCTTGCAGCTTACACAGCGTTGTGATGCTACCATTTCTTGTAATTTATTTAGTGGGGCCTAGAAACGGCCATACTGGTTGCATTATAATTATACGATAGCGCGTGAGTAATGTTATAAGTCTTGTTAAAATCTTGTGTTTTAAAGTTTTCTGAGTAGTGTTAAGAAACGTTGGAAACAAGATCTGCAAAGCTACCTACGGTTTCATAACGTAGTTTACTTTACTTTACACAACTGTATATTCCTTTTCGCAATATAACAGCAAATTGGTCATAATTCTTTAGACTATAGCAGGTCGATTCTTAACAAATGTCTGGCTAATGGTTTCTGTAATATAAAGCTCAGGATAGTTTTCTGTATTAAACATTTACACTGTATTCCAAAGGTAACTGCACTTTCGTTTCTTTGGCAACTGTAACGTTCACCTTGGGATTCAAATTACGCAAGTTTACTGGTACGTTGATGGTGGCACACTTAGGGGCTGGTTGTCCGCTCACCGTCGGGAATCAATTCTGTGTAGATATGAGAATCAGCCGGTAAACAGCTAAGTGAGTGACCCGGAGTGGGTGCTGGCTCATACAGTTGTGCAACCACTGGAATGTTCTTTGGAGGAGGCTTTGGAACGACACGAGGGAGGAATTGCTCGTCGCGAGTGGATGTCATTGGCTGGATTTCATTGATGTCGACGTAATACGCGCTTGCTAATTTGATGAAAAACAAATCTCACTAACCGTATAAACATATTAGAAACAAATTAAAGACTTAGTAGAAAAGATACAACGAGTGTTCCTATTTCTTATATTCCTGGTTGGTTTCTGCTTTTCGTTTGTCGCAGAAACGTCTTTAAACTTGGAGGGATGACTAATTTTCTAACTCAGGTTAAACGAATATTTAAAATATGGCCGCAAAGTATTTTCATTTAATATGATACAAATAGGCACGGAAAAGCAAGAAGATCACACTACTTAAAATTACCTTTATAAACTTGCGCTTAGTATGAACAATAGGTTACGGCGTTAACCCAACAGACCAATACAGACATTAGCAGCTCACAGCACAGACCCTTAAATTACCAGGAAATGGTCCATTATCGATTTACACTTGTCATCACAAGAAATGAACGAAGAGTCCGATTAGGATAAACGTTTTTTGTTCTGTTTGACTCGATGATAGCTACATCTGGCAGAAATATTGACGCTAAATTCAGGGTCACTCAAGGTTATTTCAAGGTCAGAAGAAATTACATCTAGCAAAAATCATAGAAAAATGGCCAGATCTCGGTCAATAATTATTGAAATCGAATAATTCTGTCTTGTGTTTCTCGTCTTTTAACGGCTACCTGTGGTAAGAAACAAAGCTATTAAATGTAAGACGATCCAAAGTTATTTTAAGATCGAAAAGCTTATTTTAAAAGCCCACAATCCACTGTTGGAGTCCGATGCACGATCCAGAGTGAGCTTATGATCGTTCGGACCCTGGGATTGAATACGGTGTTTAATTTAAATGGAAGTTACATTTGATATTATCAATTTACTTTATATGGAAGAGACGGAGTTCCTACCTTGTTGCTGATTTCTCTGTCGACGACTGCATACGAACATCGCAACATTTATTGCCAGGAAGATGATGATAAAAGCCACCGTCGCACACGGCACAATAATCATCATTATCTTTCCAAAGCTTGAGTCACCTGTCGTAAGATACTAGTAAATGTAATCCGAGAGATTAAGTTTTCAATCATATGAACAATATATTTAGCCTAAATATATGATTTTATCAAGCGAGAGACGGTACTCTGGCTTCCTGTTGGATGGAGGATTTCCAAGAAGATCATCTTGCTGACAAGTACTGCAATTCGTGACTGTTCCCGACAGCAAATCTTCACATCACAACAGACACTCTGCAGGTTGCAGAAACTCATACAGGACGCTAACGACGTCACAAAAGCTAAGTAACCTTGTACGGTTCTTCAAACTAAGCTACACAAGTGAGACTTGTACAGTAAGACAAAACAAGATCTCGTCCTATCATAATCTTAATTACCAAGCTCCTTGAAACTCATTAGACATCAACTTTTATAAACTTTCATGGCTGCTAGATAGCCAACACAAACCGGTCAGGCAAAACCACAAAGCATGACTACAGATCTGTTAGACACAACCACCTTTACATGAACAGAGATATCCAACAACGCATACATTATTAGAAAATAGTAAAAATTTCATTGCAGAAATCAGCTCGAAATTTTAGAAACACATATTTTCAATACAAATAACGTTAAAGAAGTTTTCATTTATTTGGTGGTGAATCGAAAAATTTTTATATCACAAATTGCATTTCCGTTGTTTCGCATGAACGGTTAGAAATATCTTGCGTATGCTAAGCTTGCTGTTGATTTACGATAATTTCTGCAGTTACTGTAGGTGCTGAAAAAGGACGTAAGTAAGCCCTATGTATTTTCTTTAATATAACCAGCTGCCAAACGGCACTCTGGTGAACAAGAATCAGCTATATAAATTCACGTAACCATCAAAATCTACATGAAGCCATTAACTTATATGAGGAGATCATAATAATATGCGGACTGCATTCTTACTATAAAATGTTTTCCTCGTTTGGTTGTCTACTTTGCTCTTTCTCTTTCCCCGGAGCTTCTGCACTGAGAGCGCCTCTCAATAGTCCATACTGCTAGAGGTTGTTTATAAATTTCAGATACAAGGCAACACTTTTAGCAGTACCCAGCAATGGCGTCTAGGGAGTAGGTTGCGAACCGTTAGTTTCGCTGGGAGAACAACCCGTGGAGAACATGTCCAGATCTTCCAAGAACCGCCAGCGACAGGCGGGTATATTATAAGGCACAGCTGTTCTATATTTGGGCTATCCCCTTGGAGGTATCGCTGACGGATTATACTATTCATAATGGTCTGGAGCCTTCTCCTTTCTTGCTGTGATCATGAAAAACATATCTTTGCACTATGTTTCGTTACAAATGTCAGATGCTTTTGAATTGAATCATTCGTACAGGTTTGCCATACATTTTTCCATACTGCAAATCTATGATGAAATTAACATGAAAATACGAATTTGGGAGCAATAAAACATTTATAAGTTTGTGGCATTTGTTCTAATTGCCTAACAGCCAAGCACACAATACCATCTAGAATTCTAGATAGCAAAAAGGCAAATCCATAGACATAGGCCCAGTCGGTTTCTCAGTAACCTTTTCCACAGCACCACCGACAGCACCTTCTTCTTCTTCTTCTGCTTCTTCTTTAAGCCAGACTTCAGCTAGTGCTTCTAACATGTCCTCACGTGACATATCTTTCAGTTTCTCTTCTTCAAAACCAGCCTTCAACAAGCGCTGCTTTAATCTTTCAGAAGACATCTTCTTCAGTTCTGATTGTTTCTTGACACTTAATTTCTCCATCTTACTCCTTTACTTGTGTGATTTCCTTTCTGGAAAACACGAGTTTTCTTTTGTGTTTGAAGTATTGGGGATTGTTCTTTGTTTGATAACAACAAACTTTTATACCTTTGTCGTTGAGGCTTTCGTTGTCGTAGATTTACCAATGATTCAAATGCGTATTCACCAGTCGACGTTGTTTCGAATCCCAGACGTTGTTTCGAATCTCCGACGTTGTTTCGAATCCCAGACGTTGTTTCGAATCCCAGACGTTGTTTCGAATCCCAGACGTTGTTTCGAATCCCACCGCTGTCACCAAATAATGTCACCAACTCTTCTTCTTTCTTAGTTGTGACCTAACTCAAGAGACTTTCCTTATCTCTACATATAAGTTGCTCAATGTCTTCTAACTGTTTAAGAATTAAATTGACACAGTTCTTTGAATGTTTCTCCTTTCTTCAAACACAGTTATTTCAAACATATACTTCAATATCAAAGTTCCTATCAAATACAACTCAACTGCAACTTCTAACATACAGCTCTCTACTGCATTAAAACAACTACTACACTGTATTGTTCAAATTCACTGTCATCAGCAGTTTCTAAGTTTTGCGCGCTAACTGCACGTGTAGAGAATCTATCGTCAGCCAAAGTTTAGGCTACTTTAGGCCAAGCGCCCACGAGCCGACAGCGCAACTAAGGCCTAAGACTAAAACCGCTTAACAATCGATACACATTATATATATATATATATCAACATAAAGAACACCTGTGCTCATTATATATGCAAAACATTTGTTCACAACACTCTTGCCTTTCTTGGGGACATACGAAACTAGAGTCAGATTTTCCTGATGGCCAAATAGAGTGTCATTGACAACCCTGTCGCGATTTGGTAAAAACTCCACTGGAATGTCACTCTTATTCTTTCTCAGAGTTCCAACTAGACTTAGCTTCTTGGACAGCAGATGTCTTGCAAGTGGCACTGAAGTGAAGAAATTATCCATTGTCACATTCCTTCCAGACCCTTTGATGACTTCAATCAAGTCTGGGAATCATCACTAAAACTATCGTCAGCATCCGATTCTGTTGCCTGTTCATCGTCGAGGGAGGCTTGACGAAACACAGGCTGTGTTCCTGCTATATCCTCATCTGAATCTTGCGAGGATCCATCATCGGCCCGTTGCAGCTGCTCCGTGTCACTAACGTTGTCTTCGGAAGAATTTGCTTCACCACAGCTGTCATTATCGGTATTTTTCCCGAACTACAGTGCACTTTGTCTGGGAATCATCACTAAAACTATCTTCACCATCCGATTCTGATGACTGACTTTCCGATTCTAATATAAGCTTCCTTGCCTGTTCTTCGGTAAAAAATCGAATATTATCTTTTTTTCTACTCGCCATTGTTGTTATCTCTTATAAATATACGTAGTTCCTGTCTGGCAACAAACAATATGTAATCTAAAAAAGGAGTCCATAGATATAAAAATGCCAAGTTAGATAATTTACTTATAAATGCTGCAATATAACACATGGGGTGCATTTGCACCCCGAGGACCGCAATGTATAAACCTCAAAATTATCAGAAATGTTGAGGGGTACAATTATGGGCAAATAGGGTTAAGTGCATCCTTATAAATAAGGAAAAGTCATAAAATGTAGGCGTCATATCATGAGTCCTTCTGGGTGAAACAAAGGAACAAAGTGTGACTAGGGGTGCAAATGCACCCCAAGAACGTCACAGGGTTAATCCCACTTTCACTTTTTGGCAATCATGGCACAGAAATGTCCTTGGAAAGCACAGATATATATAATCAAACTATCAGGTACTGCCTATTATGTCTCATGATTACCCATGTATCTCAGTATAAAACCAGATAAGTATTATTATATGTCATTGCTACCTGCTGATAATGATGTCTGGAACTTGAATGAGAATTGGCCTCTGTGCAATATTTAGAATTTTTAAAACTAAAAACTACCTGTAACATTACCCAGATTATTGCATATTTGGACAGAGTACAACGAACTGGTTACATGAAAACATTTTCAGCCCTGTAGCTCATTTCCTGGTCGAAATATGACAGTCCGAACTTGATGGATCATGCCGTTTTCCGCGATCCGGTTTTTTGCTTATTAACTTCAAAAATTAATATCTCGGTCAAATTTTGAGATATTCTGCTCAAATTTTCGTTGTTGTTCCTAATTTTACATGTAGTTTATGTACAAAAAATTTCAGAAGAATCCAAAGGTGTGTGTGGTGTACACCCCTTGTTGATTTGAAGAGTAATAACGTATTTTCATAAGGGGGCAATTTTTTTACTAAATTGTGTTATTTCCCTTCAAGATAGGCCTACGCAATGCAGGTTTTAGTATGTTTTACTACATGTCATTACCTAACTAATAACCATAAAATTGCCTTGTCACTAATTACTTATAGTTTTTTTTATATCTGGCAGACTAATCCTGCATTCTGATTGGTCAATTTTATGGACGCCATTAGGCTACTGATCATTCTGCGGCGTTCATAGCTACCACGAATGTAGGCTATGACATGTTGCCTCGCATAATGTAAATTTACACGTTTTTCTATAGCGACCCTGCTCATTTTGCAATTAATTGATCAGTTGATCAATTGATTCTCCACCGCTGCCCATTTGAATGGGTTCCACGCTATTTGAGGTTCCTGTATACCGACCATGCCATAGAGCATATAATAGGCCTACGGTGCTAGCCCGTGGTTGAAATCTCATAAATAACGACCAACGATTGCGTTAGATTAGAATTTGGGCAAACATTTAGTATCGGGGTGCGTAAGTCTACTGGGGTTATTGTAATATCCAAACTTCTAAAGCGCCACTCGAAAGCCAAGCGCAGGGCACCAGCTTATTCACGAGCGTTATACGGTATCTTTTGGCATGCTGCGCGGAAGGTACCATGTTTTCTAAAGATGACACTAACCGTAACCCTGATCCTAACCTCCCCTCACAGCGCTTAACCTCAGCCTAACCGACTCTGACAACGCCTAACCTCACCCGTACCGACACTCACGACGCCACTAGAATTAACACTAGAAGCACCGAAGGGGTCAATCTGACCCCTTTTAGTTTTAGCGGAACGCACCTCGGCCCCAGATATAGCCAGGGTCCTGTAATTTCATGACTTCTCCTAACTTCGTAGGGTATACCCTCTGCCAAAATTTGAACTCGGGGGGATTCACAATTTCTGAGATTTTTGCTCTTCTACCTTTAAGCACCGAGGGGTCAATCTGACCCCTGTATTCGTACTTGCATGTCAGGCTACGCATTTCTTGTTTTTATATTATAGATCAAAGCTTAGAAGATCTAGCTATGAGATCTGGTTAGAGGAGAGATCGGGTGAGAGGATAGGAGATCTGGCGAGAAGAAAAAAGATCTGGTCAGAGGAGAGAAGATAAGATGAGAGGATAGGAAATCTGGTGAAAGGATAGGAGATCTGGCGAGAGGAGATGAGATCTGGTGAGAGAAGAGGAGATCTGGTGAGAGGAGAGGAGATCAGGTGAGAGGATAGGAGATCTGGCGAGAGAATTAGAGATCTGGCGAGAGGAGAGGACATTTTGGCGATGGGAAAGAAGATCTGGGAAGAGAATAGGAGATCTGATGAGAGGATAGAAGATCTGGTGAGAGGAAAGAAGATTTGGTCAGAGGAGAGATCTGGTGAGAGGATAGTAGATCTGGCGAGAGGAGAGGTCAAGTGAGAGGATAGTAGATCTGGCGAGAGGAGAGGAGATCAAGTGAGGGGATAGGAGATCTGGCGAGAATGATGATTTGGTAAGAGGAACGGAGATCTGGCTAAAGAAGAGGAGATCTTGTGAGAGAAGATCTGGTGACAGGAACTCTACCATGTCATTATCTGTTTCAGTTTGCGGTTTTGTCAACCTGAATTTCTATTAAACGAATATTTGATGATGATGATGATGATGATGATGATGATGATGATGATGATGATGATGATGATGATGATGATGATGATGATTATGATGATGATGATGATGATGATGATGATGATGATGATGATGATGATGATGATGATGATGATGATGATGATGATGATGATGAGAACAGATCTGGTGAGAGAAGAGGATATCTGGTGAGAGGAGAGGATATCTAGTGGGATAAAGAAGATCTGGTCAGAGGAGAGATCTGGTGAGGATAGGAGATCAGGTGAGAGGGTAGTAGATCTGGTGAAAGGAGAGGAGATTAAGTGAGAGGATAGGAGATCTGGCGAGAACGGATGACTTGGTGAGAGGAGACCTGGTGAGAGGAGAGGAGATCTGGTGAGTGTAGAGAGATCTGGCGAGAGAAGAGATCTGGTGAGAGGAGAGGAGATCTGGTGAGAGAAGACTGTATCTGGCGAGAGGAGAGGAGATCTGGTGAGATTAAAGAGATATGGTGAGAGAAGACGCTATCTGGTGAGAGGAGAGGAGATCTGGTGACAGTGGTGATAGGAAAGAATATCTGGTAAGAGGAGAGATCTGGTGAGAGGATAGATCTGGTGATAAGATAGGAGAACTGGTGAAAGGAGAGGAGATCTAGTGAGATGATAGAAAATCTGGCTAAAGGAGAGGAGATCTGGTGAGAAGATAGGGTGAGGTCTGGTGAGAGGATGGGAAATCTTGCGAGAAGATAGGGTGAGATCTGGTGAGAGGATAGGAAATCTGGTGAGAGGATAGTAGATTTAGTGAGAGCTGAGGGGAACTGGCTAGATGATAAATCTGGTGAGAGGAGAGGATCTCCTATTTTCCCATTGCACCTTACTTATTACACTTGTTTATGCTTATGTTAATAAAGTTGATGGCCAATTTAATTGAATTTGCAATTGATTTTGCATTATAAATTATGTGGGGTCAAAATGACGGTTCTAGGACTGTTCATCAAAGGACGATTCATCAAGGGACTATTCATCACGGACGATTCATCAAGGGACTGTTCATCAAAGGTCTTTTCATCAAAGGACTGTTCATCACAAGAACATTTATCGTTTTAGCGTTCTTTAATATGTGCGCAATATAACATATCGCTTGACCGTTTCATATTATATGAAATTTTAATACCAATGTCCATGATAACACTCATCAATCCAGTTTCTATTTACGCAAGTATTATTTTCATCAGGGCAGCTTCTAGTTTCATAAGAAATTATTTTCATCAATCCAACTTTCCGATAAAAATTATTTTCATCATTCCAACTTCTATTTAAGCAATTATTATTTCCATCAATCCAGCCTCCATTTAAGCAAACATTCCTTTAATCAATCCAGCTTCTATTTAAGCAAGAATTCTTTTCATAATTCCAACTTCTATATAAACATTAATTCTCTTAATCAATCCAGCTTCGATTTAAGCAAAATAATTTTCATCACATTCCAACTTCTATTTAACCCTCGGGCTACCAAAGGGGGGGGTGGTTGCCACCCCCCTTAGGTTTTTTTCATCTCACACTTTTTCCGTATGGAATAAAAATTTGACCTTATAGGTAGCTGTAGGGGGTTCATTTACACACGTTTTGAGGTAAAATGTGAGATGATATCTCACACCGTTCAAAAGTTATACCCAATATACCCGAGGCACCAGGGGGGGGTGGATACCACCCCCCCTAGATTTTCGACTATATCTTATCCGTCATTTAATATTAAGAGAAACAAATTATACCATTCTATAGAGGGAATGTGGGGCTACATTTCTATGGTCACTGAGTTGACCTGAGACAACCGGAAGTGCTCAAAATAAATAATAATACGCGTAAGATGCGTGAAAGATGGCTGAATGGAAGCACTCCCCCCTTAGTTTTTTTGTCTGTAGCGTATTCATTTGTCTTCCTGGAAGAGAAACACAGATACCGTTCTTTAAAGGGAATGTAGGGCTTCATTTGCATACCAACATCTTTGTCTTTTGAATACTGGAAGTGATCAAAATAAATAATAATATGCGTAATCTGTGTGAAAATGGCTGAATACAGCATTACAACGTAAACCGATATATATGTATGGATATATATGTAGGCCTATGGATGTATATTTATACTATATAAACATGTGTAGGGATGATTGTTTGTATCTTTTATACATAGATTAGTTTCAAAACACACATAATCTTATATTTGTTTATCGAAAAAGTACCAAATGTACGCAATAATATACAATATTGCTAATTAATGGGTTCCGTTGTTAAAAGTGATGTAATTTCGAGGTGCATTCACATAATGTACAACTAAATATACCATTCTGTGCAGAAATGAATGCTGAATCCATTACTATATTACAAGTTATGATATGTAAAACCAAACACGAAATCCAGGGGGTGGTTACCCACCCCCCTGGTAGCCAGTGTTACAAAAAAAGCTTGGTAGCCCTAGGGTTAAGCAGTAATTATTTTCATCAATCCAGCCTCCATTTAAGCAAAAATTCCTTTCATCAATCTAACTTCAATTTTAGCAAGAATTCTTTCATCAATTCAATAAACATCTTGATGAACAGTCCCTTGATGAAAAGAACTTTGATGAACAGTCCCTTGATGAATAGTCCGTGATGAATAGTCCCTTGATGAATCGTCCTTTGATGAACAGTCCGCATACCAAAATGACCCCTTCGGTGCTTCTAGGAAGTTCGATTTATCGGTACTTCTAGTGTTAAGCACCCTAATTCTGAAATGTTTACCGAGGTCATTTTCGTGAGATACCTATTATTAATGTCGCCTGAAGACTCTGGGTTTAAGGGCCTTTGCAGTTTATATTATTGTATACATGTAGGTGTGCACACAAACCTTGTTCAGGCACCATATCTTGCTTCTGTACCAAAAGACCAATACTGACATTACAGAAACAAACTGGAAGCCATTCATATGCAGTCATGCACGATGAGGAAAAGGAAGTCATTGAACATTTATACAGCACCACAGAAAGAGCAACACACATTCATTCGTTCTTTGGGTGTCCATAGAGTAGTGGTAACATCACTGGCGTGGAGCAGTAGGAAGTGGGATCGCTTCCCGCACCTTCTCAAAGGTCTACTCAGCCTATCATTCGTGAGATGGCGCGTTGGTAAAATGAGATGTAGGATGTGATGGGCGCCTTGCATGGCTGCTGTATAGTTAAAATCGAGTCCTGTAATAACTTGAACAATAACCACATGTTCCATGCTAATTAACAGAGCCCCATTTCAACTTTGCATATATTCTATTATTTAGCCTTTAAGATTATGAAACTAGTAACATATTACAATACAGCTGTTTGGCCAACGTTATTTATTTTTTATTATGTAGACTATCCATATCTGAGAAACAGTTTGCCATAATAGTTCAATCAGAAATAACTACATTCATCAGCGCTTAACTTCTGCATTTTAAAATTAGTGTCTCATGTTCAATACACCACGTTCAAAGTTGAACTCAATACACCATAATAACTTTGCATCCGTAACAGCATTTGGGTGCGTAATGTAACAGCCAGACAGCAGTTGTCTTCAGTGCATTTAACAGTGGCAAAATGATTGCTAAATGATTTTTTAGTTTTAGTGCATCATAGCTAACTGCTGTTCCAGTGTAATAACAATACACTCTATCTACTCAGTATTGGAAAGTTCAGTTCAATCGTGTTCATGAATAAACATGCAATCATGCATGGATTGATTTCGACAGAGGAGAAGAATCTCGTTAAATCAGGTGAATTCGACCTAAGACACTAGTAGATATCAGTGGCATTGTCATCCTAGTCACTCATTCGTTGTTCGTTTCTGTGTTAACTTGATAGTTGGATTTTACCGATAATAACAACAATTTGTAAGATGCCATGACGCAGTCACGTCATTACAAGTTTAGGATAAATTTTCAAATGCAGATTTTCCTGGAATGTGAGCAGAGTATGTAAATCTTTGGCTGTAACCCTGTTTGAAGACAGATTGTACTCCTGGAGAACCCAGTCTGGCAACACAATGTCCTGACCATTTACCAAAGCAGCTTTCAAGTTCTTTATTAGATGAGGAGCATCTGCAAGGAAGTACAGCCTATGTTCAGTTGAGCACGGATGAAGGACTGCATTGACGGTCTTACTTGCCCTTCCACAACATATACCGAAAGTGGTCCACAACGCTCTGTTACAAGCTCCCATATCTGAAGTTACTGTGACGACTCTCAAACCTATATCCCATGCTCTTTGGATAATGTTTGTTACAATGGGCTTGATTGCCGATCCAAAAACTGAATTCCCTGTGAAGTAATACGCCACAGTCTGCTTCCAACGGGTGCTGATACCAGAGAGCATAAAAACCATGGCATGTGTTGCTTTTCCACTGTGACCAGGCAAAGTCACCTCTCCCATTAGTCTCCCTGTCCGTATGTCATATTCAACAGATGGTGTTATGCTCATCTCATCAAGTGTCAGAGCACAATCCCTTTCTTTGTCATTCATCTGGGCAACCTTAAGTTGGAGCAGATCAAACACTTCAGTCAACAACCCGCTGTCAAACCGAACTCCTTGCAAAGAATGCCGCAACGTACGAGAAGCAGGTAAAGGAAATCCTTGACTCCTAAGGAAACAATATCCTGAGGCGCCACAAGCAAACAGCATCTGCAAGTATCGTTGTATAGTCTGTGCAGACCACCTCCTGCCACGGCTTAGACCAGTAGGTGACTGAAGAGCCAAAATCTGATCACTTGAAAAAACCTTCTCCAGTTTCTTTTTAAGCTGTTTATTTTCTTCTCGTGATGCTTTTAGTTGCTTCTTTAGCATTCTGATTTGACGAGTGAGCTGTTGATTCTCCTTAGTAAGAATCTGTACACGATCTTCAGCCTGTACTAGTTTCCTGGGTGACAGCTGAGATGTCACTATTTCAATATGTTCTGAAACATCAAAGTCGTTGAACACACAAAAATTTGCTTCCTTTTCAGTTGGTTGCTTTTCACTGATTAAGATGTTCTTATCAACCAGGGATGATGATGAATAGACAACATCTGCCTCATTGTCCACAATCTTAGGGCTTCCGGTTGCAGGCTTAGCATACTTGTGCTCCAAGGAAATTCGATGGACTTTCATCAAAACTTCACCATCATCACTTGCACTGCACTTCAAAACTCTCCTTCCTGATTCCATTAAACGTGGTGGATTGGGAACATGAAATATTGTGGGTATAGCGTTGGGCCTGAGTTTTCGCCAGCCATCCTGTCGGTTTTTCTCGAACTGGCTAGCTTCAAAATGTACCTCGCAAAGACGACTCCCTGATGTTGGACTCCACTTATCACGTCGACAGTTAATCATCCATTTTTTCCTTCGATCTTTGTTCGCTGGAAATCCAAAGAGTCTCACACCTTTTGTGGTGCTGTTGTGGCAGTTTGGAGCACTGCAGCCAACCATTGCTTTCTATGAACACTAAAAATACACAAGAAATATTAACATACAGAACAGAAAATTGGTTGTAATGGTGGTAAGTGCCAGTTTCAATATGTAAATGTAGCCTATTGGGCATGGTGTTATTGGGCCATGAAACTATAATTGGAGCATGGTAGTTTGGAGCTTAGCGTGCTCGGCTTGTAACGCTTGGAGTATGGGTTCGAGCTTCAACGAGAGGTCACTTTGTAGGGACCTTGAGCAAAATCCTCACAACTGCTCAGCACCATCGATGTTCTGTCATATTGTCTCGTGTGTACTTCTGAACTTTTAATGGATCCCGAAATCTATTTACTCGGTAAAAACAATACAGTTTACGCAAATCTAACTTGTTAAGTTGACTAACTAAAACACACAATGCCTTCTACCCATGCAAGCCTGCAGAAGTACCAGTAGACTTTTTCTTGAAGCAATAATATTACAGACGACCACGGCCAGATTAAGACTTCCGGGGGCCATAAGCCCAGAACCGAATTAAGACTCCCGGGTCCCTAACATGATACGCTGTTTTTTCCAGTGAAATACAGGCCTGTTCAGACGGTGAGTCTGACTAGGGTTAGTACTCAGTAAGAAAGTAATAACTAAAACTAAAAGGGGTTTTACGGGGTTCGGTCACCCCTAAATATATTGCCGACATTTTTTTCTATGCAATTAGGCCTATATACGAAATACAAAAAACTGAACGTTTTCCACCACTTCCAATGGAAACCCCGAAAACTTACGCCCCCCGAATTTTATTCTGGCTACGCCCCTGTTTAAAAATAAATGAAATGAAACATAATACTAAAACAAATTAATGATGCATGCAACAAGCCAACATTACATACTGACAAATTATGAACAAGGAACACAATCACCTCATATTGGAATTATAATAATGAGAGTGCACCAACGTTCCAAAAATGGAATATGCTTCAAAATTGGTTTTTATCTTCTAGAGTTTTGCTTGTTTTTCAGTAATTTCGATTTTTATCACTGACTATATATATCAATCAACAAAATACAATGTGTCACACCTGTAAAATGATGACACAAATATTTATTTAAACTTCCTACAAGATTTTTTTAAATCACAAAATTCGTCAAAATTATGTATCTGTAGCACAAAAATAAATAAAGTCAATCATAACATTACCATTATGTTACATTCTCCATTATTAGATCTTTCATTTGATGTGCAAATATAATAAATTAACCAAGGCAGAATTATTTTTATTGACATTACAAATTATGTTCCAAAAATGAAACGTTGGTTAAATAAAGGATAATTAAAAGTTCTGCTGTAGTTACTGTCATCGATGTCATTAATTAATGCAGCTCACATCTTCAGTAGGTAAGCTGAATCTCCCATGTGATGTACAATGTAGGCCTACATTCAAGGCGTCTTTCGGCTATTTCCATTATGCTCGATTCAACACTTTGACGTAATTCACTCTGAAATAATGTTCCTCTATAGTGTGGCGTTTTACATGACGTTTGAACTTTGTGTAAATGCTTTGTCACTAAAATCACCACTGTATGACTTTTCTCCACTGTGTGTTCCATGTGCCTCTTGATGTGGCATCTCTCTACAAATACTTTTCCACTCAAGTCGCACACGTAGGGCTTTTCTCCAGTGTGCATTTTCATATGGTTTTGCAGATTGCACTTCTTTGCAAATGCCTTGTCGCATAAGTTGCACTGGTATGGCTTTTCTCCAGTGTGGACCTCTGAATGTCTTACCAGATTGTACCTATATGTAAAGGCTTTGACGCATAAATTAGACTTCCATGCCTTTTCTCCAGTGTGGATTATTTTATGGTTTTCCAGTTTACACTTGTGTGAATATGCCTTCTCACATAAATTGCACTTGTACGATTTTTTTCTAGTGTGCAGTTCTGTATGGTTTTCCAGACTGTAAAATGGTTTTTCTCCACTATGTATTCTCATGATTGTGTCTTTTGAGGTTGCTTGTATCCGCAAATACTTTGTCACACAAATTAAACATGTGTGGCTTTTCTCCAGTGTGTATTTTCATATGGTTTTGCAGATTGTTCTTCCTTGCAAATGCCTTTTTGCATAAATTACACTGGTATGGTTTTATTCCAGTGTGGAGTTTTGAATGATTTGCCAGACCGAATCTGTATGTAAATTCATTGTTGCATAAATTACACAGGTATGGTTTTTCTCCAGTGTGGATAGTTTTATGATTTATCAGAATGCTCTTATATCTAAATGCCTTACCACAGACATTGCACGGGTATGGTGCTTCTCCAGTGTACATTTTTGTATGATTATCCATAGCACACTGCTGTGTAAATGCTTTGTTACATAAATTGCATTGGTAAGGCTTTTCTTCAGTGTGAATTTTTGTATACTTTTCCAGAGATTGCCTGTGTGTAAACGTCTTCCCACATACATTGCACTGGTAAGACTTTACACTTTGCATTTGAATGGTTTATCTCCAGTGTGAATTTTTGTATGGCTTTCCAGAGCACACTTCTGTCTAAACGTCTTCCCGCATATATTGCACTGGTAAGAAGTTACACTAGTGTGGGTTATAGTATGTGTTTTCAGTTTACTTTTCGTTACAAAAGCCTTATGACAAAAATTGCATTTGAATAGTTTATCTCCAGTGTGTATCTTTGTATGGCTTTCCAGAGCACACTTCTGTTTAAATGTCTTGCCAAATACATTGCACTGGTAAGGCTTTACACCAGTGTGGGTTCTAGTGTGGGTTTTCAGATAATCTTTCGTAGCAAATGCCTTATAGCATATATTGCATTTTAATGGTTTCTCTCCAGTGCGAGTTGTCATACGATGCATCGGAGGCTTATTCACTGAAAATGCTCTATGACATACACAGCAATTTACGGCATATGTCCAGTGTGGGTTCTTGTGTGGTAATACACTTGGGGTCTTCCAGAATGTTCATCTGTTCAAATGCCTTATCAAATAAATTGTGTTGGTATGGCTTTTCTCCAGTGCGAGTATAGTCTTTTAAAGAACATTTCCATCCAGGTGTGGTATTTCACCACTATGCTATCATAAATCCGCTTTTAGAATGGCTGCAAAGAGTAAGCACTCCCTCTTCAGAAACGAATGAAAGGAGAGAAATAAAGCTAGGTAGAGAATCTATATTACGGTGTAATCCTGCATGTATGTGTATATGTATCGATGCCTGTAAAACACATTTTGTTCAATTGTACGCTTGTATTTATGAATGTCTGTTAGGGGTGTGCGGGTATACCCGTACCCGCGGGTTTACCCGTACCCGACCCGTACCCGCGGATCGGGTACGGGTCGGGTACGCATTTCACGGGTCGGGTCGGGTACGGGTAGGGTCATTACGGGTACGGGTATACCCGGTTTTACCCGTACCGAAGTGAAGTTTTGGGGTTACAACGTCACCGTTACATATAATAGAGACTGTAGGCGCACAATGGGCCTGACCGGGTCTGCAACGTACTATTAACATAACAGTTACTTAGTGTTCTATAGGTGACAGTATAGACCACGGAGATAAAATGTACAATGCAATTGAGAAAGCACAACAGTTGCATGTGACAGGTTCCTTAAGTTGTCTGCCTATTATTATTATTATTATTATTATTATTATTATTATTATTATTATTATTATTATTATTATTATTATTATTATTATTATTATTATTATTATTATTATTATTATTATTATTATTATTATTATTATTATTATTATTATTATTATTATTATTATTATTATTATTATTATTATTATTATTATTATTATTATTATTATTATTATTATTATTATTATTATTATTATTATATTATTATTATTGTGAACAATCTAGCATGGTAATGTCGATGAAAAGCAGATGGCGTTTCCGCGTTGGAGAGCTACCGAGAGTCTTTGAAACAGGTAGCTTGTCTCGAGCGTGTCATGTGTTGCATCGGTTAACCTTCGTCCTAATTCCAGGACAAAATCCAGTCCTTCAGAACTCCAAGAGCCGCTGGACTCTAATGCAACCGCCACAAAAGCATGCGTTCGGGTTATTGTGGCGTATTTCAATGTCTTGGCGGCGGCTGCTCGGTTTGCGGCCTCGCCCGCTTCGGTTGATGTTGTTGCCAGATGTGACTTTGCGAATGTGTCCGAAACTGTCACATCCCAAGTGAGGCATCTTCCGCATGACCACGGGATGAGTGTCACGCCGTCCGGTCGTTTACCATCTTCTCTGGTGAGGCCCAACGGTTCTTTCTGGGAAGGGATGTTCGCTCTTCCAAACGATCTCCATATGATGTCGTTCAGCATGTTAATTATTATTATTATTATTATTATTATTATTATTATTATTATTATTATTATTATTGTTGTTGTAACGATTCCCTTGATATTAATACAAACATTCCCATCTATTACATGTATAAGCCTATGTAGATATTAGATAAGAGTATACAGATATCAATTAACTGTTACAGTAGCATTTGTTGTATTAGACATTATTAATTGACCGGCGTAGATTGACTGGCAGTTCAGAGATTTTATTTAATTAATGGGGTTAATAATTTGAACGTCATGGATACACTACGGAGTTGTGATCATGCCATTGGCTGAATTCAAAAGGAGTCACGGTTGCCTAACCGCGCATGCGCACTGAAGCTACAGGTGAGGTGTCAAAGAACCGTTACGGACTTCTTCATCCGTCGCTGATGAGAATGGTCGTTGTGTAAACGCTTCTAGTTGCGACGATAAAGCAATAGAGCGTTGTGAAGTTTTAACAGTCGTAAGTCGATACGATTACGACTTGAACTATACTCGGATAGTATAGGAACAGTGTGGTAGCAATAGATTCAGTTTGAGGAATCTTTAATTCGAGCGAAGCCAAACGTCGTCTCGCTACACACAGGAATTCAAACCTTCGAACGTTGTTTGAATTCGTCGTCGGAACTTATTCGAACTGAACGGTGGATTAACCGTACGTTGCGGAGTTAACATTGAAGCTTCAAAGTACTGTCTTTATTCTTCATAACTCCTACGCTTTCTTGAGAATATGTGGAGCTACATCAAATTAATTACAAAGAGAATGGATCAGCTCACCTGGTCAACCGACGCCATCGCCTTCATCCAATAGTGAAGACTGCGCATATCCGTGGTGGAGACATTTCGAAGTGCCTAGAAGTTGCTTCAAATATCTACGTGGGAGGTATTTTAGATTCCCCATAATACTTAAGACTAGATATATTATGCCGGTCTAAGTAAGGTTAAGTTAGAACATTTAGTAATTTCAGTTAATTACCCCTAGACTAGATTAAACGAGACCATATTGTAATATTTGACATATTCATTTAAATTATAATTAATATTCAAACTAGCTGAGTTGACTTGATTTTATTGGTTGAACTGTAAAATATGACACACATTCAACCAATCACGATTGATAAAGACATTAAAGGTAACACGTGTTCACGATCAGGACACACTCTATTATAGTCTAATAACTATAAGTAGGGGATCGTTACATTATTATTATATTATTATTATTTTGAACAATCTAGCATGGTAATGTCGATGAAAAGCAGATGGCGTTTCCGCGTTGGAGAGCTACCGAGAGTCTTTGAAACAGGTAGCTTGTCTCGAGCGTGTCATGTGTCGCATCGGTTAACCTTCGTCCTAATTCCAGGACAAAATCCAGTCCTTCAGAACTCCAAGAGCCGCTGGACTCTAATGCAACCGCCACAAAAGCATGCGTTCGGGTTATTGTGGCGTATTTCAATGTCTTGGCGGCGGCTGCTCGGTTTGCGGCCTCGCCCGCTTCGGTTGATGTTGTTGCCAGATGTGACTTTGCGAATGTGTCCGAAACTGTCACTTCCCAAGTGAGGCATCTTCCGCATGACCACGGGATGAGTGTCACGCCGTCCGGTCGTTTACCATCTTCTCTGGTGAGGCCCAACGGTTCTTTCTGGGAAGGGATGTTCGCTCTTCCAAACGATCTCCATATGATGTCGTTCAGCATGTTAATTATTATTATTATTATTATTATTATTATTATTATTATTATTATTATTATTATTATTATTATTATTATTATTATTATTATTATTATTATTATTATTATTATTATTATTATTATTATTATTATTATTGTGAACAATTAGCATGGTAATGTCGAAGAAAAGCAGATGGCGTTTCCGCGTTGGAGAGCTACCGAAAGTCTTTGAAACAGGTAGCTTGTCTCGAGCGTGTCATGTGTTGCATCGGTTAACCTTCGTCCTAATTCCAGGACAAAATCCAGTCCTTCAGAACTCCAAGAGCCGCTGGACTCTAATGCAACCGCCACAAAAGCATGCGTTCGGGTTATTGTGGCGTATTTCAATGTCTTGGCGGCGGCTGCTCGGTTTGCGGCCTCGCCCGCTTCGGTTGATGTTGTTGCCAGATGTGACTTTGCGAATGTGTCCGAAACTGTCACATCCCAAGTGAGGCATCTTCCGCATGACCACGGGATGAGTGTCACGCCGTCCGGTCGTTTACCATCTTCTCTGGTGAGGCCCAACGGTTCTTTCTGGGAAGGGATGTTCGCTCTTCCAAACGATCTCCATATGATGTCGTTCAGCATGTTAATTATTATTATTATTATTATTATTATTATTATTATTATTATTATTATTATTATTATTATTATTATTATTATTATTATTATTATTATTATTATTACTACTACTACTACTACCAATTTTTGCATTTAACTTATCAGTAGAAATCGCTTCTCATTGGTCAGCCAATGCAATTCTTTAAGGATCGCAGATACATGATTCAACTTCTGATATTTTTTTAAATTAAAGTGCTTCAACTCGTTTGTATTCCTTCAAGCTTGGCAAAATTAGACTTTGAAATGCCAGGCTAATTGCAACAATGAAGCCGGATGGATAAGAGGCCAAAACAAGAACGGAAAGGCAGTGGTGATAGATATATTGATTAAGTTCGATCTATATGAAGACACAGGCATGGCCCATTTGGCGAATCCGATAAAAAAGATCACGCGACGATGGTTTTGAGGATTTAAAGTAGACTTTGAGTAGTCTTTGAGGATTTCAGTGCTCTGCTCAGCTGCATCTGATCACGGGTTACAGAAGAGGGTCGGTCATTCATCCATAAATTACGCGGCACGCCACTCGTCCACTTTCTGTGAATCGTTCGACCTTGGCGTTAGTCTATCAGAACTTTAGTCAGTGCGCTTACATTATTATTTCGCTTTACTTGAGACAGATTTTTTCAGGAAATGAAAATTTTCTAGGCGGGATAGACGGAAGGATTTCTGGAGTAAAGGGAAACTGTCATTTTAGGTTTTAATGACCATTAATGAGTCCCTCATCCCGAACAGTACTGTCATCGCCAATCGGACAGCCTGATTGCACATAATTTATAATGCGCTTTAAAGTAACCATTAGACTGGACTTTGAAGGACTCGGAACTTCCTACTTAAAATAAACTTAACCCTAATTCCAAACTAAGCTTATTTTAAAGCAGTAGTCCTTTGCGTTTAGAATTTGCTGTGCTACGGTTGACTCGATTTTTTTAGCTGTTCTTGGACGGGGTCTCTGTTTATCGATTAAGTACAATATTGAAAACGATAGGCGAGACACACGATTGCGGAAGTCGCCAAGTTGTGATTAGGCTACAGCACTCGCGGAGTACTACAACTACCACAACTCTATCGACGAAGGCATACCGACCAACAAACAGGTCTTTATGCATCCCTTCCCAATTCGATTGGTATGTAATTGAAAAGACAAATTTCTGCAGCCGCCTGCAGAACGCTATCTCATACCTTTAGCTCAGATAGTGTCGGAGTTAAAGTGCAAAATAGCGGTGCAGATAAGTGATGGCGGCGCAACTTTTATAGACAAGTCGTTACTCACTGTCAACGTTACTCACTGGCGGACAGATGTCGCACAGCGAATCAACTGTGCCGTTTCTACGAAACGGGCGTTATGGTGACATATGACGTATTTTCTATTTAGATTTATATTGTGACGTCATAATTATATCTTCAGGAGTTGAGATTGTAGGAATCATCAACGTATTATTATTATTAGATAAATTTATATAGCGCATTGTCACACCGAAATGTGAATCTGAGGTGCTGATATAGTCAGCCGCCAGGTGAAGATGCACTTAGATTTCCAAATTCTTCAAAGCCAAGGAGAAATAATGAGTTTTTAGTCGCTGTTTGAAGGAAGGAAGTGAATTTGAGCTAAAAAGAGAGTGGTAGTCGATTCCATTCCTTTGGAACAGAGGCGTGGAATGCACGAGAGCCCATACCTGTTCTGCATTGTGTCTCAGCTAGAAGACCTGTACTTGATGATCGCAAGCAACGAGGAGGGATGTAAGGAGTTAGTATAGTGCATTAATATAGGTAGGTGTGCTGGTGCTGAGGGCTTTGTAGACGTATATACGTCGATGGCAAGAATAGTAGCAATGATAGTCTGAAAATCTATAGCGCCACTGTGCTCACGCAGATTCTCGCTTTAAATAATTATTGCCACGAAAAGACTAATAAAATGAGCGGTATAATTTTGTGTTAGATCATTACCAGATCGCCGCTAAAGGATTGGTTACATGCGGTAATCGAGGTAGGAGATTTTGTGGGTGAGTGAGGAGCGTTAGGCCTAACCCTTTGGAAGTCAGATGAAGCATTGGAACGTTTGAGGTGAGGTGGGGTATGATATACCCAGTGTTGTTCAGTAATTGAAATACATGTAATTGAATTACGTAATTGAACTACATGTTCTGTAATTGTAATTGTAATTGAATTACATTTTAAGTCTAGTAATTGTAATTGTATTTAAATTATTATTGCATGTAATTTGTAATTGAATGAAGTGTAAATTACAAATTACTTTCATAAAGTCAGCAAAGATGCCAGCCTGCTGGGTTGACCCGGTCCACCCGTTTAATTGAATAAACTGCTCTGCATTATGTTTGCATGGCAACATAATTGTCAACATTATTCTGTCCTTACATATCCCTCTTACAATCTTACAGCACAATTTTATAGGCCCTAAGGGCAAGGGCTTACCATCATTATCAGACTATCCATGCAGTCATTCTTAGCTAGCTTTAGGGGGCCTACTGCGGCTGCCTACAGAAACAAGAGCTTCCAATACAATTGAAGACTTCATCGGAAGAACCACTATAGAGTCCATTTTTTGACTTTTTTGAGGTAAGTGTGTCCTTTCATACCTAATGTTATAGAACATGTACAGTAACTGCCAAGGGAGTTTTTTTGGAAAACCCATGTAAGTCCAGAGTTACAACGAAAATAAAATTTAGCGTTCCGGTATAAACCACTAGAGTCCAAGGACTCTAGTGGTTTTTCCATGAATACTGAGTTGCATACCCAGGCAGCACGCAAACGTTTCTTTAACGTTTCTTTCTAGTTGGGAACGTTAAATAATGGTTTACGTTACATTACAAACGTTGCCGTAACGTTTTTCAAACGATGGAAAGCGAATGGTTATGTTACAGAGGTTTTTCTATCGTTTTTCTATCGTTTGCAAAAAATGTTACTTCACGCTACAGACGGCTTGTTTGTAAGCAGATTGGCCGCGTTTTCTTCCAGATGAAAAGAGCAACTTTCAAATATAAGTCCATTTAACATTTAATCAATATATTTTAGCACGAATTAGCAAACGTTTTTTTAACGTTATGGGTACGTTTCTAAGGAAACCCTTGGGTTACGAGAGTTACCGCAACGTTCCTGCGATTTTTCAACAATATTTTGCTCTAGCTCTATAGACGACTTGATTGAACACAGATCAAAGGCGGTGTAGGCTACTAGACGAACACGGAGAGCGCGTAAATAGAAGCCCATTAAATATTGTAATTGTAATTGCAATTACGACCATTTATATAGCGTCGTCGGTAGCAAGCTACTTCTAGGACGCTTCACAAAACAAAAATATTAATACGATTTATTTAATATCTATATTAAATAAGTTCTCTTAACGTTGTGGAAACGTCATTAAGCAACGCTAGACAAAACCGTATTCTAATGTTTCTGAAACGTTTCGCCCCATACATGCATGCATGCATACATCTAGATATAAGAATATCGAAGAAGAAGAAGAAGAAGAAGAAGAAGAAGAAAGAAGAAGAAGAAGAAGAAGAAGAAGAAGAAGAAGAAGAAGAAGAAGAAGAAGAAGAAGAAGAAGAAGAAGAAGAAGAAGAGGAAGAAGAAGAAGAAGAAGAAGAAGAAGAAGAAGAAGAAGAAGAAGAAGAAGAAGAAGAAGAAGAAGAAGAAGAAGAAGAAGAAGAAGAAGAAGAAGAAGAAGAAGAAGAAGAAGAAGAAGAAGAAGAAGAAGAAGAAGAAGAAGAAGAAGAAGAAGAAGAAGAAGAAGAAGAAGAAGAAGAAGAAGAAGAAGAAGAAGAAGAAGAAGAAGAAGAAGAAGAAGAAGAAGAAGAAGAAGAAGAAGAAGAAGAAGAAGAAGAAGAAGAAGAAGAAGAAGAAGAAGAAGAAGAAGAAGAAGAGGAAGAGGAAGAGGAAGAGGAAGAGGGAGAGGAAGAGGAAGAGGAAGAGGAGGAGGAAGAGGAGGAGGAGGAAGAAGAGGAGGAGGAGAAGGAGAAGGAGAAGGAGAAGGAGGAGAAGCAGAAGGAGAAGGAGGAGCAGGAGCAGGAGCAGGGTAAAGGAAAAGGATAAGGAGAAGAGAAGAGGATGAAGAAGAAGGAGATGGAGAAGGTGAAGGAAGAGGAGGAGAAGGAGAAGGAGAAGGAGAAGGAGAAGAAGAAGGAGAAGGAGAAGAAGAAGGAGAAGGAGGAGAAGCAGAAGCAGAAGCAGAATAAGAAGCAGAAGCAGAAGGAGGAGGAGGAGGAGAAGGAGGAGGAGAAGGAGAAGGAGGAGGAAGACGAAGACGAAGAAGTTAGTCCTGAGTCAGCCCTGAGTATGAAGTGTAAGCGACTTTATTTTCTTAGCCTCGGCATGTGAGGGCGGGTGGTCAGTCTTCTCCCTCGCCGTCTTATTTTCACACAAACAGTATAGGTCACTGTACTCATTGTAGCTGAATTAATTGCTAGGGGCATAGGTGGAACAGAAATCTCGAACCGAATTTCTATCCTGGCGAGGTTTTGAACCCCGACCTTTCGATTGACAGTCAAGCAAGCTAACCGCTGCGCTGTGAAGCACCCCATACTGTGCCATACATACATAAATACAGAGGTGCTTATATGCATGCGCAAATACATACATACGTGCATAAGCTCGTACACACATGCACACAAACATATACAGACGAGCACGATATATGTATATATATATATATATTATATATATATATACACACACACACACACACACACACACAGGATTAGCATAGCGACACACAATTAACTTAGTGTAATGAATATCCTGGCCATGCTCAAGCCTCAACTGCAACGCGTACTCAATACGCAAGATACCCTACACAATGATTCATCCTTTCAACGACTTAAAGAATGCCAACGCAAGCAGCTAGCCTAATCTGCCTGCCTCCTGTGTCTGGCTTTTCTGACAGTGGACTCTGATCTCCATTTATAACTCTATCTACAGAGATCCTCTGTGCCTCTTCGCATACGCTGATGCCCTGCCCTTATGGCTTTCAAATGGTGTCTTATAAATTTAGATTTTGCTATATTATTTTTAAGTTCGAAAGTTGCTTTTAAGCCAATAGTATAGCATTTGTGATGAGCAAGAGAGAGCGACAGCGAGTGAGTAAGAGAGAGAGACAGAGACAGAGACAGAGAAAGACAAATAGACAGAGACAGAGACAGATAGACAGAGACAGACATATACAGAATGAGATACAGAGAGACTGACAAGCAGAGAGACAGACAAACAGAATCACACAGACAGAGAGACAGGCGTGTACAGAGAGAGCGAGACAGAGACAGACGTACAGAGACCGACACGCACAGAGACATAAGGAGAGAGAGAGAGCGACAGAAAGAGAGAGGAGACACAGAGAGAGACAGACAGCCAGACAGACAGACACAGACCGATACAGACGCAGAGACAGACAAACAGAGACCGACAGACAGACATAGAGACGGAGAGAGACAGTGAGACAGAAACAGACAGAGACACAGACAGACAGACATAGACAGACATATACAGACAGCGATACAGAGAGACTAACAAACAGAGACACAGACAAACAGAATCACACGGACAGAGAGACAGACGTGTACAGAGAGAGAGCGAGACAGAGACAGATGTACAGAGACCGACACGCACAGAGACATAAGGAGAGAGAGAGAGATACAGAAAGAGAGAGAGGAGACACAGAGAGTGAAACAGAAAGACAGCCAGCCAGACAGACACAGACCGATACAGACGCAGAAGCAGACAGAGACAGAAAGACAGACATAGAGACGGAGAGAGACAGCGAGACAGATACAGACAGAGATTGACACACACAAAGACATAGTGAGAGACAGACAGACATACACAGAGACATAGAGAGACTGAGAAAGACAGCGAGAAAGAGACAGACAGAGAGAGTGCTTCACTCACAAATTCCATGTCATTCGGGTAACATAGGCTACCGGTATGGTTTAAAAATACTAAATAGATTTTCATTAGTGGCCTACTGTGAGAAAATCCACCAACTGCTTTAAATAATCATTAACTTTAAAACAAATAATATTAATCTTCGTTTAATATTTGAAACTGACAATTACGCAGTATGATTACAAATTAGTATGAACGGATGATGACATGTTATTACAGGAGTCGAATTTAACTGTATACAGCAGCCATGCAAGGCGCCCATCGCGTCCTACATCTAATTTTACCAATGCGCCACCTCGCGAATGATTGGCTGAGTATACCTTTGGGAGGGTACGGGACGCAATCCCGCTACCTACTGCTCTTCACGCCAGTGATCATGTGATGTTACCACTACACTACGGACCCCCCTCCCCGTGAGTGTGAGCGAGGAACAAGAGAGATGTGAGTGTTTTTAAAGAATAAAGTCTAATAATAATATTATATTCGTTTATTTATTCTAATCGACAAGAACGCAGCAAGATTACATGACGTAGAAGTTACATGATTATGATAACGAGTTTAAGAGAAGTCGAATTTAACTACAGGTATGGCAGCCTGCGATCGAGGAACCCATCTGCCCTACTAGGCCTACTCAAAAAGCCTCTGGTGAAAGATTATTTCAACGGAGGATGAAATATTTTGTCCTTCTGAGACTCTGTCTTAAAATAGTCTTAAATTAGTACTGGGACTGTCTGTAATAATAGTCCCAGATTAGTAGGTCGGTTCTGTCGTTCAGGAATAATAAATATGGATACTTTTTATGCTTTTGGGTGAAAAGAGCAAATTGTAAGTTAGGCTATCGCGGTAGGCCTAAAGGTGTTTAGATCGGCAATTCGTAAATTCCCTGTCAATGTCAGCATTCCGCCCATCCCATGTCTATCGTAGCTTCTAATTTCCACTCAAAACTGAACACCGAACTTTTCAAACTATGATGTCCTGATTATTTGACATTAGATAAGTATTAACGCATTATTATACATTCATGTCACGTGTGAACGACTGGCGCTATAAAAAATAACGAAGGGACCAGCGCAGAGCATAGCGGAGAGCCAAACGGATTATACATTTCCATTTCAAAAACTAGCGGGCCGCAAGCTCATTGGCTGTCTATAGATATCGATGGTTGGTTGCAGATACGTATCACGAGCAGTGCTACCACTCCTTGGGAGTTTCCCAAGATCTTGGGAATTTGGGGTAGACTTGGGATCTTAGATTTTGCATAGCAATCTTGGGATTTTCTTCATGGTCAACAGACTAGTGTTTACCGTACATTCCAACAGTGGCAGCGAATCAGATTAGAAAAAAACTCGCTCAGTGACGTTTATGAAAGACGTTTATTATTAGTGTAACTTGTAAAGATTGTAATTTTTAATTCAATGCCATGCTCCGGTGTTTTCTTTGCCAGTTCCTAGATCGGCATTTTTACGAACACTTGTAATTGTTAAAATGCATTTCATATTTCATCACAAAGTTTATCTTTTCAGTAACGTGGAATATTTTGTACACTTTTGGCCAGTCTTGGGAATCTATTTGGAAGATCTTGGGAATTCTGAAAATGGAGAGTGATTACGATTCCAGAACGTGGCTTGGCTACATTCATAACAAACATTTATGGCGGCCGTTTCGGAAAGCTGCTATTATGTCGACGAGGTTGTTTTTTTTTAGCTGTTATGACTATGAAAATGCCAAGAAACTGTTTGAAACGAATACTTTTAGTAATCTTTAGAATGCGTGATGCCAAGGCGTTAGAATCTACGAAACAGGATGCGCAGAAGAAGGCTGCTCGTTCCATGTACTGCGTTATTGTGGCACTGCGTTTTTGCTGCAAGTACGAGCGGGGGTAAAAGGATAAGAAAAAGGAGAAGGCATCCGTCCTCGATTGTGTTCCCTCAGCGGGTAGGTTTCAGACGTTTAGATTTGTCTTAGGGTTAGGGTAGCCAATGTTTTGGTCCAAGTACTACGATTTGGAAGGCCGCCTGCCCTTGCGCCACTCTAGTAGGCCTTTTCGAAATTAGAAGGCCATCCCGGCGGTCCGGTAGTCGCAGCCATAAAATAATCAATTCGCACAATCAGACAACCTGAATAGTAACGCATTAACAGCGGGTGATGTCTTTGTCTGTTATAGGTAGGGTTGAGGAGGATATGTCGTTCTTTTTGGCCTCATGTCCTCTGTCCGACAGGCAAAGTTAAAACTTGGAAAAATGTCCGGCTTTTTGTATGTTGTATTGGGCTATCGGTTATTATTTCAGGGCAGTTTAAACGACTTTACTCTCGCTTGCTGAAGGGAATCATTCTTACAAAAGTATATTATGAAGAACGAACTGGCTACGGTACCGTCCGGACGGTAGCGTTATTTCTTTTCTACGGTACCGTCCGCAAATAATCTATGGGCGATTGCACATATCTATGGCGTGTACATCCGGTTGAAATAAATATTGGCAAAAGCCTGTCACGTTAAGTTGTTGTCTTCGCGTCGAATTTTTCTATGGCCAACAACTTGAGGGTCGGTTAGGGCCAGGTTAGTATTCGTGTGGTCGTTTAGTGTCAAATTAGGCGTCGTGAGGGTCGGTTAGGGTCAGGGTTAGGGTTAGTTTCGTTCATCTCTTAACTACTGCGCTATTGCTGGTTAGGCTTTCACGCCATAGATATGTGCAATCGGCCATAGATTATTTGCGGACGGTACCGTAGAAAAGAAATAACGGTACCGTCCGGACGGTACCGTAGCCAGTGCCTATGAAGAATGTTTCTTGTGAGAAGTTCTGTCCGTATGTTGTTGGTAACGAGGATTTGCTGCGGAGAGTTGGCTCCTCAGAGAAATACTGTGCGTTATCAGGAAGGTGCAATTGATAAATAAATACTTTGCAACATCATGATAAAAAGCTTCAGTTGATTTCATATAGCTCTCCAATGTGACTTCGTTTCTTGGTTTCTTAGGAGACCCCCGACTCCAGAGTCCTGAGTGAAACATTCAATGAATCCTCCTTTCCGGCTTTCTGTGTATTTGTATTTGTATTTGTATTTGAACACTTGTTATAGCGCCTCTACCAGATTTCCCATTCAGAGGCGCTCCCGACTACTGCGCGAACGCTGAATCGGAGTTTCACGCCGAAGCGCATGAGCAATTGCGAGTGAAGGACTTGCCCAGGGTCCCTACGCGGCGACTTTGAGGTGGATTCGAACCCGCAACCCTCCAGCTGCAAGGCACCGAACATACCCCTAAACCAACGCGCCCCAGTATATTGTGTTGTGTTGTGTGTTGTATTGTACTCCACGTTTATAATGCGACCGAGCCACCCGCAGTAAAGATCCGAGAAATTAATCTCTGATAAACCGACCCGACCGGGAAGCGAACCCGGGGCGCCGGCGCGGCGAGCGGACACCAACCCACTCGGCCACTCAGGTCCTCTTTAGGCTACCCACGTACCTGCAACCATAGTCCTAACTGACTTGAAATAAGTCGTTATATGTCCGTACAGAGGGACTGTGTCTGGGTGTGCACTCTGGAATGACCTGTGTACAACATCACAACAATACATGGCGATAGCGACCGTTTTCCATTGCGTTTCTACAGATTTTCAGGATTGTTAAAATTGCGGGGTTGTTAGCATGAGATGGAAACAGGCGCTTTGAATGTTTAATGGTCTTAGGTATCTTCATTGATGATCTAACAAATTTCTTCGTGTCTAGTGTTGTGCAATACTCACACTTTCACTTTTGTTTTCAGCCTTTCCTCTTTCTTCTACTATCCAGTATCCACCTTATACAATATACATGACTACTATCACCTGGCCTACACAAACTTTATTGTGATTTGGCTGAGTGCCCTAGAATAATAAAGTTAATTAGCTCTGACTCCTCTTTAAAGATTCTCGTAATACATCTATATGAAATGATACCCATTCTTGTAGTGGCTAAGACGAATTGAACTATGAGTAGATAATTACAGTATTTGCTATCTTATGTTATAACTGTTAGCACTAGACACTTTTGTTGCATCTTGATGCTGTGTTCGTTGCTATATTTTTTCTTAGATCCACAACATCAGCTCTGTTGGTGGGACATCTTAGAGATTGCCCCAGACACCTTTGCCATCTGTTTACGAACACATGCACGCAGAATCTGAACTGGAACGGCCGTGGTGGAAAACTGGCACTTTCAAGAATGTCTTTGAGTTCTATAATTATTAGTAAGTATGAAAAATATTGTCACTGCCAATTGCTGCTTAGTTCTTTCACTGACTAATTCTTGAATAACTAGGAACGCCTATATTCCCTATAACAATAATCAACTCAAAAATGCCTTACTCAAAAGAACCGAATAATTCTTCGTCTAATAAAGCAACCCTCCCAATCTCCTACCTACCAAGAGAGAGTTCAATATGGAAAGATTGATCAATTGACCTGATGAAAAGGAAAGCCTAGAAATAACAGGTCAATTTGACTAATTCTTCTTCTTTTGGTTCTCTGCCTTCCTAGGCAGGTTCGTTCGTTCAATGTTGCCATTCATCACGTTGTCTGGCTCTCCTTCAACTTGCTGTAATCCTCCTCCATGATGCAGTCCATCAACATCATTCTTGGTCTTCCTCTTGTCTTCTTGCCCACCATTCTTCCCTCAATTATAGTTCTTAGGAGGGAGTCTCCCCTCATAATGTGGCCCACCATTTTCCCTGTCGGCTTCTGATTATTTCTGGCAGGGATCTTTTTTCGTCCACCATTTGTAGTATCTCTTCATTTGTCCTGCCAAGGTTCCATCCAGCTGACTCTTTCCATCTTTCGCCATATCCACATCTCGATGGCCTCTAATCTTCTGGAGCCGTATTCATGAGACAGGCATAAGCTACTCTGGGCGTAGAGCCTACGCCGGGAATAAGTATTCTCTGAATAGAACTGGTCGGTATTCATGAAATCCGCGTAACCAGTGGACTAGTTAGTCTGGGCGTAAACTGTGCTGAGGCTGGGTTTTCCCAATATTCGAGTGGTTATCGTTGATCGCGCATGCACAAAATGTATTTGTCTACTGCTGTTACCGACGAAAAGTAATGTAAGTAAGTAAGTACTTATTACCCCCACTAGCAAACGCACAGCATTTGTCTCAAAATAGAATGTAAAATAACTCATGAATGAATGACTACGACAATTTCTATAGTGCCGTAACACGGTACATGCCGTTACAAGGGCGCTTTAACAAGTTCAACACTGAATCAGAGATACGCTTTTTCAAAGTAATATGTCTTGAGCCTGGACTTGAATGACTCCATAGTAGGTGCAGATCATATTGAAGGTGGAATGCCATTCCAGCACCTGGGTCCAGCCACGGAAAAGATACCAGCTCTGGTCGATGACACACTCACGCAATATTCTGCAAGGTACCCCGGCGCCGCAACACAAGTTGTGCAAGTTTGTGTTCTATCCGGTACCACACCGGAAGCCAATGCAGCACATCACGGAGCAATGGTGTTACTTTATCATATTTCCTACGATTGCACACCTTGCTGTCGAATTCGGTTCCGATTGAAGTCGATCCAGGTGTTTGGGTACCCCTGCCAGTAGGCTATTGCAGCGGTCGACCTGAGTGTGACAGAACAGACTACCGCCGTTTTTGCTGCTTTGAAAGGTAGTGATCGTATGCAGCTCCTGATTAGCCTCAACTGACGGAAGCATTTAGGGTACTCACCATCTGTCTTATATGGCACGTCATCAACAGGTTGGCCTCGAGCATAACACCGAGGTCCCAAAGATACTGAATAATCCTTCAGCCTTTCTCTTGATCCTGATGACCTGTCAGATTACAGGCCCATCTCATCCTTGAATTTTATATTTAAAATCCTTGAACGGATAGTCTTCAATCGCATGCAAACTCACCTTTCATCAAACTCACTAATCTCCCCTTTTCAATGTGTTTTTTTCATAAGTTTCACTCAACAGAATCTGCACTTCTTTCTGTTCATAATGACATCATATGCTCAATGGAAGGTGACAGCACTTGTTCTTCTTGACTTGTCTGCTGCTTTTGATACTGTGGATCATTCTATTCTTCTTCATCGTCTCAAGAACTGGTTTGGGATCTCTGGTCCTGCACTAATTTGGTTTAGTACTTATCTTAGTCAGTGTATTTAAAGGGTAATTATTCATCTAGTACTGGTGCTTTGTTGACATGCGGTGTACCACAGGGTTCTGTGCTTGGTCCTCTTGTTTACATTATACACCACAACATTAGGAACATTGTTGGATAATCATTTGCTGGGATATCATTTCTGATATGCTGATGATACTCAGATCTGCATTTCATTTGACAATCTGTCAAGCGACTCATCTGTACAGCTGTTGTCTGCTGTCTTTGAATAGGTGCAGTCCTGGATGCAGTTGATGGTCGTGTGCAACCGCTCGATCCGTGAGGCGTACCTGCCTGTTTCTCAGAAGCGATCCGTTCTTCTACCAGTGTTGATGCACGATGGCCTGGACCTGACCGATCCAGCAAACTATCGACCGATCGCTAATGTAACTTTTCTTTCTAAAATACTAGAATGCATTGTTGTAAATCAGTTGATTGCATATTTAGACGTGAATGAGCTGATCCCTTTCACAGCAGTCTAGTTTCCGTAGAAATCACTCCACGGAGACTCTATTTACCATGATCAGATTACCCTTCTAGCTCTTTTCGACATTAGCTGCTGTACATGGCATCCTTTGACTCTGTGGACCATTCCATCCTTCTGTAGTGTCTCTCCACTTCCTTTGGGTTGGTTGACCAGCCTCTTGAATGGCTCCGATCATTCCTTTCTGAACTCACTAACTGTGTGGGCCTTGGCTCCTCCACGTCCCTTTGGGTTCCTGCCCCTTTTGGTGTGCCCCAAGGTTCTGTCCTGGTCCTTTGCTATATCTTCTGTACATGGCAGATGTCTGCCCTCTAGAGAGTGACATGGGGAATTTCCCCGCGGGGAAACCGCGGTAACCGCGGTAAAACCCGCGGTAATGGGGACAACAATTGCGGTAATACCGCGGTAATGGGGACAACAATTGCGGCAATACCGCGGTAATGGGGTTTACTCTCGCGGTAATACCGCGGTAATGGGGAATGAGCCGGCAATAAACCCGGGTGATGTTGAGAACTTGAGAACTGATAAGGAGAGTTTATTAGTTCCTGAAGCCTACTAGTGAGAAATAGTCAGTGCAAACTGTCCATAAGATAATAATAGACTAATGCAGTCAGCAATACAAATAGTTTTGTAAGCTAAAAACTGTTATTTTTTAAATTTGAATTTGTGTAAACTTTTGCGGGGAATGTGATGTCGTCCTGCGGGGATGGGGTGGGGATGGGGAGCAAACCTGCGGGGATGGGGTGGGGATGGGGAGCAAACCTGCGGGGATGGGGCGGGGATGGGGACAAACCCTGCGGGGATGGGGCGGGGATGGGGAAGACTTAGTTGTTGCGGGGCGGGGATGGGGACGAGATTGTCTCCCCATGTCACTCTCTACTGCCCTCTGCTGGCATCTCAGGCGCTTTTGCACCAACTCTGTGCAGATGACGTGCAGGCCTATATCGACTCCCGTCCATCGGATGCAATTGCTGCTGTGAGTCTGATGTGCCTGATTGTTGATGTTCTTTCCTCTTGGATGGCCTCTAATAGGCTTCTCTTAAATTCTTCCAAAACAGAGTTTATTTGGCTGGGTGGCTGTCAGCAACTTGAGGGTATTGATCTGCCCCAGCTTGCTCAGATCTTCCCTGAGATAACCTTTTCTCTCACTGTCTGTGACCTGGGTATCACCCTTCACCGTGAACTTAGCCTTTCTCAACATGTGAACCTAGTCTGTCGAAGCTGTTGCTATCTTACTGGTATCCAAAAGTCAAACATGCTGAAGCTGCAGAGGGTTCAGAACTCTGGCTAGAGCCATAACTAGTACATCCAAATATGAACTTATATCCATTGTATTTAAATCTTTGCATTGGCTTCCTGTTCTGCAAAGAATTCATTTCAAACTGGGGCTCATAGTTTGTAAAACTGAACTCATCCGTGAGCTCGCGGACGAAGGTCTTAATGACGTTGGATTGGCGGTGGGAACAGACGGCGCAGCACATTGTTTCGACTCCACTTAATGACCTTGAGGAGACGGTCCTCTGCTGCACCAACCCGCATTTCCACTGTGGCAATTCCTTTACATAAGTATCCCATCCGAACTGTTTTGGCTAGAAACCGTTCCTGTATATGGCGGTCTGCTGCAGTCACATAACCCCAACATCCTGGGGCAGCGTACAGCAGTCAAGATACTATAATTGCTACAGTAACAGTGTTCAACGCCACCCGCATAACGAGCTTTTTTGGTTGCTGCGCCTACTTTTTGGAACTGTTTTCCTGTGTCTGTGCTCAGTCACTTGTGTCATTTCTTACCTCTTTCAAATTGCTTATCCGCTGTAGGCTTCCTCTCTTCAGCATTAAGTGGAGTCGAAACAATGTGCTGCGCCGTCTGTTCCCACCGCCAATCCAACGTCATTAAGACCTTCATACGCGAGCTCACGGATGAGTTCAGTTTTACAAACTATGAGCCCCAGTTTGAAATGAATTCTTTGCAGAACAGGAAGCCAATGCAAAGATTTAAATACAAGGGATATAAGTTCATATTTGGATGTACTAGTTATGGCTCTAGCCAGAGTGCTGAACCCTCTGCAGCTTCAGCATGTTTGACTTTTATGGACTGATCTTCTGGGTGTTGACCTGATTACGGATTGGTTTTAGTGTGCCATCGGTTGTTGCCTTGTGCATTAGGTTCCGGTGCAATATTTGTTCCGAGTTACATTACATCAATTATGGCTTCTTGTATAAATTTTCTTATTAATAGTGTATTTATTATATCTTACCACAGGAGCTGTTTAAATGAATCTGCTGTCATCAAATGCACCTGATGCAAAGATAGAGTGCCAAATAACAGACCGTATGAAATCTGCCACTAAATGTGATGGTGGTCACAAGATACGAGCGAAAAACAGTGTCAGTCTGGAATCACTCAATCTCAATCAGTTCATGATGATTCGAACAAACAGACAGTTGTGTCACATTTGTAGCGTTTTTATGATAGTAGTAATGTCAAGCAACAAACTTTATTCGGACCCCGAGACAAGGCTTCTCTCTTGTTTTGAAAGACTTGTACGTTTTTAAAATATTGCTGAAATGCTTTACTGCCAGTTGCAGTAATGTGCTGTTTCTCAAGACGGTATGAAGACACGATGCTTATGGTATGCTTATTGTTTGTTTCAGTACAAATACTATTAGTTTCAAAGTTAACTTGTTACTTTGTAATGTTAATTTTAGTTTTCGGTGCATTAAAAAAATTTGCTGTTTATTTTCTCTGGAACGTGTAGTGTATTACTTGAAACTAGGTATTCTTTCTCCGATCCTCTTTAATATATATATATATATATATATATACATGTATATATATGTATATATTACAGGGATGAGATCATAAATGCTCTGGAAATCTCAGCTATTGGCTGCCACATTGGTTAAACCTATGTAGTGTGGATTGTTTATGTGGATGATATTGTACTGTTATCTGCCTCAGTGTCTAGACTCCAAGATATGATTGAACCTTGTGTTAATAAAGGTGCAGAATTTGATGTAATATTTAATACCAACAAATCTAAATTATTCTGTGTTGGTCCTTCTTGTAATAACAATTACTGTAGTTTGGTCCTTGGATAAGAATCTAAGAATGGGTTACGGAAAATTATCTTGCAGTACGAATAATGGTTCTGTAGTCTTCGCTTTTGGTTTCCTGGGTGGGTGCAGGAAGACTGTTCCAGGCACGTGAACCAGCGATCAGAAAGGCTTGATCACGCGCTTTAGTTTTAGTGGCTGGCACATAAACATCAGCGGACTTAAATGATGGCATCGTCCGATAGGGGCCTGATCTTGTCTGCCAACTAACGAAGGATTACTGGTCCTTTACTGGTTGATGGTAGGGGTGCTTTGCTTGGTTGCTGGTCGGGGTGCTTCTCTTGGTTGCTCCAATATGAATACTGCTAGTTTCAAAGTTAATTTGTAATGTTAATTTTGTTTTTTTGTGTGTGAAAGCATTTGATAGAGTCGGTCTAATGAAATTGTTTGAATTGCTTACTTAAGATTACTGGTCGGGGTGTTGCAGGTTGGAATGCTTCTCTTGGTTGTTCCAATATGAATACTGTTAGTTTCAAAGTTAATTTGTAATGTAAATTTTTGGATTTCGGTGAAAGCATTTGATTGAGTCAATCATCAGAAATTGTTTTAATTAAATGAATTCGTAATGTTAGTTTTGGTTTTTTGGTGAAAGCATATGATGTTCTGAAATTGTTTGAATTGCATAGTAACAAAGGTTTTATGGTCGGGGTGTTGCTGGTAGGGATGCATCTCTTGATTGCTCCAATATGAATACTGCTAGTTTTCAAAGTTAATTTGTAATGTTATTTTTTGTGTGAAAGCATTTGATCGAGTCGGTCTAATGAAATTGTTTGAATTGCTTACTAACAAAGGTCGGGTTGTTGCTGGTGGGGATGTTTCTCTTGTTTGCTCCAATATGAATACTGCTAGTTTCATAGTTGATTTGTAATGTTACATGTAGGGGCGTTGCTGGTAGGGGTGTATGAATACGTACACATTGTTCAAACCTGTGTAGGGTTCATTCTTTATGCGAATGACAGTGTCCTGCTATCTGCCTCAGTGTGTAGACTCCAAGATATATTTGAGACTGGTGTTAAAAGATGCAGAAATTGATGATATCTAATGGCAACAAACCTAAATTATTCTGTGTTGACTCTTCTTGTAATAGCAAATACTATAAGTTGGTCCTTGGATCAGAATCTTCTGAATAGTTAAAGGAATTGAAATATCTTGGATTATACTTTATCTCTTGCAAAAGGTTTAAAATTGATCTGTTTGTTGTAATTAAACGTTTTTTGCTCTGCTAACGCAATATTTGTCATTCAAATTGTTTCTGAGCATGTGAAATAGGCATTGCTAGTCTGTACTTAATTTTTTTCTTGTTTCAACCTTTGTGGTGAATAAATATAAATATTTATAATATATAAACGTTTCCTGCAAACATTAATTAAGCCATTAAATCAATGTCAGTGCCATGTAAGAAACCTATAAAAACAACGTTTAATAAACGTAACAGTCATACGTTATGCTAACGTTAAAGTAGCTCCAAGGAAACGTTATTTTAACGTTGGTGCAATTGTTATATAAACGTAAAATACACCTGACAAAACAACGTCTAATAAACGTAACAGTCAAACGTTATGCTAACGTTAAAGTAACATCAAGAGAACGTTATCTTAACGTTGGCGCAATCGTTATATAAACGTAAAATACACCTGACAAAACAACGTCTAATAAACGTAATAGTCAAACGTTATGCTAACGTTAAAGTAACATCAAGAGAACGTTATTTTAACGTTGGTGCAATCGTTATATAAACGTAAAATACACCTGACAAAACAACGTTTAACAAACGTTTTGATCAAACGTTAACAAAACGTTAAAGAATCGTCGCTGCAACGTTATATTAACGTTATATTTTCGTTGATGTAACGTTACTTTAACGTTTGTCTGTAGTCGTCTTATCAACGTCAGAAGAACGGCCAAAAATACGTTTTATGAACGTTTTAATCAAACGTTATACGAACATCTCCGCAAACCATCTAGAAACGTTTTGTTAACGTTTCTGTGCTACCTGGGTAGGCGCACCACAGATAATTTTTCCTTTAAAATTTAATACTATTTTCAGTTTAGTAGAAGCAGCTATTATAATTATTTTTGCTACTGTTACACACAACTTTGCAATTATCCAAAGAAAATTGTGGAATACTATCAATGCACGACGAAAAATAAAGAAATTGCCATACGTAGCAACATTTAGACCTTTATAGTGTGGCGCCACTAACCTGCTAAACTTAAATCTTTTAAACGATGTTATGGAGACATAACACATCCATAAGAATATCAAATTTCATTTCGATATTTTGATAAATAAAATACTTGTAGACTTTCAAAGTTTGTTTTGTGAATATCTCAAAATCCTTAAAATGGATTTTAGTGGTTCTTCCGATGAAGGCTTCAATTGGAAATGCACAGGGCTAACAAGACAAGTCTTGCACGAGAGCGCATGTGCGCTGTGTTCTTAGCCATAGTGTAAGCTTATTGCGAATAGATGAGTTTAATTTCGTTGTGGATCCGTTCACGCCCCGGACGTGAGCGGAATCCAAGCAACTACATTCACGCCATAAACGATATTGGCTAAAGCATGTCATGTGAACTTGTTAACTAGCGTCGGGATTTTCAAATGGCGGACATGTCCTTGGCTTTCAAGGATTTAGAAATCTAAGTGCATTATTCACCTGGCGGCTGACTATCCGCGCCTCGGATTCACATTTCGGTGTGACCTTGCGCGCGGTACACATTTATTTAATAGCCTAATCTTGAGGGTCGTTTAGGGTCAGATTCGGCGTCGTGGTGGTCGGTTAGGGTCAGGTAAACCGCCGTGAGGGTCGGTTAGGGTCAGGGCTAGGGTTTTTGTCGTCATTAGAAAACACGGTGAACGATCTTCCACCGTATTCGGGATTGTTTATCGATCGACTCCGTTCACGTCCACAAAATCTTGTGACATGTATATTGTTCGAACAATAATTGCGTAGCGGTCGTGATATTCTAGTCCTGTGTATACAATCATGTCGGGCGTGACTGTATCCACAACCTTTTAATTTTGATTTAAATTTAATTGAAGATGAACATTGACGGATTGTTGCTGGGAGACTGTTCCATTCTCTGGGTTCGGTGACAGCAAAAGAACGATTTCCAAATTTTTTCTTGGTGCGAAGAACGGTAGACGATATAAATGAAAACAAAACATCGCTCGGATTGACTCTAAGAAGATCAATGAACTTGATAAATGACCAAATACAAATTTAAAGAGGTCATTTATTCCTACCCATCGCCGCCAAGTGGCTAGTGTCAGGAACTGATGAGGATAACAGTACTTGCACGTGAACGTGAAGGTTATAATTATACATACGCCAGATGGCAGAATCGTTAATAATCTGACTTTTAGTTATTGTCTTTACTTTTTATTTAACGCCATTTTTAATAGACTTGACAAAGAATACACGTCCATTACAAAATGTCTCATTGTATTTCTGGTTAAGGTGAGTTGTATTCTCCTCTGCCTTTAACTAACCATTTCCTCTTGTGTTGTTTGTTATTATGTTGATAGATCCTTTTCGTTGGTGATCATAACAAGTTAAATGAGACATCCATACATAATACGCATACGCCACAGGGGTAAACCCGTAGTTTAGGTTGCTAAATTATTTTATATCGTCAAAGAGAAATGGAAGCTGGATGGAGGAAAAAAATTGTTTCACTAACTCGAAGTGGGATTGATGAAACTATTTCTGTTTTTAAATAGACGTTGGATTAATGGAAATAATTTTTACCGTAAATAGAAGCTGGATTGATGAAACTTAGTTTTTGATACAATAGAAGCTGAACTAATGAAAATAATTGTCTCTGTATGTAGAAGCTGGACCCATGGGAAAAGTTCTTTGCTGACATACAAGTTCCATTGATGAAAAATATTTTTCTGGTTAAATAGAAGTTGGGTCATTTTTTCATTAAATGGAAGCTGGATTGATTAAAAAAATTCTCAATGAAATGGAAGCGGATTGATTATAGTTATGATAGACATAGGTAGAGTGCTTACTTACCAACGTCAAGTACGGCATTGAAGATATTAGAATAATTTAGCAACTTAAACTACGGGATGACCCTGTATTTTAGCGTATTTTAATATTCGTCTACCTACCTGGCTGAGTATATGGAAGTTGGATTGATGAAAATAATTATCTGCGCTAAAATGGAAGTTGAATTGATAAAGAGATTTCTTTGCGTAATTAGAAACTGGATTGATAAAAGTAATTGTTTGGATTAAAATGGAATTTGGCTTGATGAAAGGAATTCTTATTGCAAACAGAAGTTGGATTGATGAAGGTAATCGTGCAGTATAGGTGCTTTTACTCGTTTGTATTTTAGAAAAAACATACTTTTCATCAATCCAGCTTCTAATTATGCAGATATTTTTTTCATCAGTCCAATTTCTATTTATACAAAGTTCTTTCATCAATCTAACCTACATTGACACAACAATTATTTTCATCAATCTAGCTTCCATTTAAGCAAAGAATTAGTTTCATCAATGCAGCTTGTAAGAGTTCGGTTCATACAGAGTTCTGTTAATCTTTTCTTGCAATTTATTTTTCTTGAATGTGCTTTCACGTGTAACTGAGTGCAGTGCGCCCCAGATTTTTCTCTTTCAAATAAACGAATATATCATACAAGCTTCTATTAAAGCAAAGAATTTGATTCATAAATCCAGCTTAGATTTAGGCAAACAATTATTTATATCAATCCAGGTTCCATTTGGGCAAACAATTATTGCCATCAATCCAGCTTCCATTTTAATTTAACCACATCAAATATATCACTGAAAAATAATTTAAACACCTAGACTGTTCAGGATTACCTTGATAAAAACAATATTTGCATTAAGATGGAAGCTGAAAATGTTTTGCGATGAAATACAAGTTGAATTGATGAAAATGGGTTACTTTGAAACTAGAAGTTGAATTGATGAACATAATACTTGCATAAATAGAATTTGGATTGATGACCAACGTGAAGTGCGGCATTGAAGACATTCAAATAATTTAGCAACCTAAACTACATGATAACCCATATCCTGTATTTTAGAGTATTTCATTTTTCATCTACTTACCTGGCTGAGTAAATGGAAGTTGAATTGATAAAGAGATTTTGTTGCGTAATTAGAAACTGGATTGATAAAAGTAATTGTTTGGATAAAATGGAATTTAGATTGATGAAAACAATTTGTAGTGCAAATAGAAGTTGCGTTGATGAAGGTAATCTTGCATTGTAGGTGCTTTAACTCTTTTGTATTTAAGAAAGCAAATACTTTTCATCAATGCAGCTTCTAATTATGCAAAAATGTTTTCATCAGTCCAATTTCTATTTATACAAAGTTCGTTCATCAATCCAACTTACATTGACACAAAAATTATTTTAATCAATCTAGCTTCCATTTAAGCAAAGAATTAGTTTCATCAATCCAGCTTCCACCCAGTGCTTAAAGTGTAAAAAAAGAAGTGCCTGGACGCCCCTTACCAGGGGCGAACCACGTACGGTCCTGAAGTTGGGGGGGACGTACTAGAATGTCTGAGTGGGGGGGAATTGCAAGCGCCGAAGGCGCGAAGCTGCGATTGCCGAAGGCAAGAAGCCCCTAACGACTAGGGGTATGGGGAGCGTCGTAAGCTCCCCCATCGGGGTCTGGGGCGGAGCCCCAGAAGCCGACGCAATTTTGAGCATATCGATGTTAAAATGGAGTACATTTTGGGCTTTAATTTACCTCAAATTTTTCACCAATGATTTCGATATAAAAGTACCTAAAACATCTAGATCTGTGAAAAATTTGACTTTATTACATGAATAAAATGAACGTGACAAGGGTTTAAGAGAAATGAACGGAAAAGAGTAGAATTAGCTCTAGAACAGTGTTTGTCAAAACTAGGAAAATCGGCAGGGAGGAAGCCTGAACGGGTCAATTTTCTCAGAATACCGTTAAGGCGTTTATGTTCACCTACAGTGGCAAATCCCCACCAAACAGAGGAGGCATAATTATTTAAAGTAGCCGTGCGTGGGTAGTAGCCCTAACAACGTTTCATGCATTTTGATAAACAAAACAGCCCACTCTATAATCGATAGCCGGTTTTTCATTCTGACCATAAGGAAGATTAGTGAAGCTCTTAAAATCCTGGCATATTTATCTTGACACCGGTCGCATTTTATATGAAATATATTTCACTGAACAATGTGAACATCAAGAGAATATAGGTCTATGTCAGGCATGGGCAACTTCTTTTAACAGAGGGTCACCCTTAGATTTTAAGGGCAGTTCAGGGGTCGTATGCCAATCTCGGGCTAATTTTTGCAGATTTGTTGCCCCAGATAAAACAATATTAATTTTAACTAATTATTGTAGAATAACCGCTAAAGTACATGAAGATGAATTTGAGGTCATATTGTGGATAGGCCATCATTTTAAGTTCATAGATGATAATAAGCAGTGCTTTTTTTCAGCCGGAGCGGTCCGGAACGGCGTTCCGGTAGCCTACCTTTTTTCAGCCATTAAAAAATAATTTGATTTATTTAATTTTTTAATACAAAATCATATACAATTATTTATATACTTTAATTTAATGTAAGTGCTTTCAGTGTTTATTGATACTGATATAATTATATGAAACAGAAATATTAGCATAAACTGTGCCCCTACCCTATGATTGTTCTGAATTTGTTGAGTTCCGGAACCTTTTTTTCTAGAAAAAAAGCACTGATATATAATCAGTCAGTCTTCATTAGGTTAATGATTTAATTAAACATAATAGTTCGATAGTCAATTCACATAATGTAGTGGCCTACATGTATCTTCAAGTTTGTGATAGTATTTATGGCTCGAAGATGCCTAGGTTAGCTTACTTAAACCAGCATCATTAAATTACTAACTAATATTTCTAATTTTATGACCTATGACTATCCACCCCTCCCAAAACTTGTTCTCAGGTGTCCGTATTTACTGCACTTGAGTTAGAAACTTATTAGCGGCCAGTCATGGCCATATAATAACTATAATTACTAATTTTACTACTAGTCTACATACATTTCTTTTATATTCTACCGAACGGACGGCGTTAGAGCGTCCTACGTGATTTTTTAATTGGCAAAAAATAACATCTTTATAAATATTCATAATTTCTTAAATTTTACACCAATCTATTTACCTTTTTCAGTAGGCCTACATGATCTCTTCCAGAACGAAAACAAGTCTGCCCCAGGTGGGGCAACTGATCTTTTCAATTTTTTCGTCGATGATCCACCAGACATCATTCACTAGCAGACTAATTGTAGTAACTAGAACAACACTAGCCTACACGTTTCGTCGTTTCGCAACTTGAATTACAACTTCAGTTAGATTTTATACGTGCTATGCAGTCTAGGGTAGTACCAGTGGCCTGGAAGTATTTTAAAGTTGTGTGAGCCAACCTCAACAAAGTACAGACCTAAGGTGGATAAAATTATATGCATGTCTACATTGTCATTATATGGAGTGGCGTAACTTGGTATTTTCTTGCCCGGGCAACGACTGCAATCGGGCAACAACTGCAATCGGATATTAAACAACAAAATTAAAAACACATTCAATGATTTGATTAATTCCATTCCATAGATGCCTTCAGCCCACCGGCCCACCCAGACCTATACGGCAAAGTTGCGAGCGTATCACTGGAAGGGAATCTTTTATACTGGAACATTATACGGGCGTTTACCATACCCAAATATAGCCTAGCTTAAAATTATAATTAATGAGTGTGGGGGTTTTAGAGACAGGAGAGACACGACACCATAGAGAAAAAGACAGACAGACATGCAGACAGAGACAGAAAGTAAGGTTTAAGAGATACGTGAGAGACCAGAGAGAGATAGACTCAGACAGAGAAAGAGGTTTAAGGGATAGGGCAGATAGACCAGAGATAGACAGAGAGACATAAACAGAATACATTATAGGTGTGTCATTTCTTTGGTTTTGTTTCACAAAGGCTATTCTGTTATACACGTCGTAGAGGAATTAGTCTGTAGCATGGACGCTGCATGGACGGCGTCCAGGCTGTGCTGGCCTAATAAGTGGCAGGACGGCGTCCAGCCTTGAAAATAAGTGCCTGGACGCCGTCCATGACCGTCCATGCACACTTTAAGCCCTGCTTCCACCTAAGTAAAGAATTAGTTTCATCAATCCAGCTTCCATTTAAGCAAAGAATTAGTTTAATCAATCTAGGTTCCATTTAAGCAAAGAATTAGTTTCATAAATCTAGCTTCCATTTAAGCAAAGAATTAGTTTCATCAATCCAGCTTGTAAGAGTTCTGTTCATACAGAGTTCTCTTAATCTTTTCTTGCAATTTATTTTTCTTGAATGTGCTTTCACATGTAACTGAGTGCAGTGTGCAACCCATATTTTTCTATTTCAAATAAACGAATATATCATACAAGCTTCTATTTAAGCAAAGAATTTTATTCATAAATCCAGCTTAGATTTAGGCAAACAATTATTTATATTAATCCAGGTTCCAGTTGGGCAAACAATTATTGCCATCAATCCAGCTTCCATTTTAATTTAATCACATCAAATATATCAATTAAAAATAATTAAAGCACCTAGACTGCTCAGGATTAGCTTGATGAAAACAATTTTTGCATTAAGATGAAAGTTGATTTTTTTGCGCTGAAATAGAAGTTGAATTGATGAAAATGGGTGACTTTGAAACTAGAAGTTGGATTGATGAACATGATACTTGCATAAATAGAATTTGGATTGATGACAGTTATAATGTAAATCATTTAAATAATTAAATACACAATTACTTTTCACTGGAAGAAGCAATACTGAAATGCGCTAAAATGCTGGATTACCCTTATTCCATAATTATAACCATTCTAAAAATGGATTTATAATACCATCGAGTAAACTTCAAAATGAATTCCTGATGTAAAAATAATATGATTATAATTCTATTCTATTCTATTTACGGACTTATAAAGCACCTCTCACAGTACAACCTAATCAGAGGCGCTTCCAGTGTTATGGGTAGTCATATTTTTAGCCGAATTACTTTATATTCGACAGCACTGAGCTGAAGATAGCAACGAACAGTTAACCGCTGTGAAGTATTAAGAAGCACATGGAAACTTCACAGTTTGTTAACAGACAATCTTGAATGTATACCTATGCAGTGCTTACTGTGCTGTTCGGAACAACTTTGCATCTCTTACCTACAATGCCCTTCAAACCTCTGATCCCTACTACATTCGCCACCAGGGGTATTCACCATCCAACCACCTGCATCTACTTGTTTATCATAATACCTCTCTCTCTATCTCGACGTTCAGTCTCATCCTCTCTGAAATTCTGCAACCGCTCTTTAGTCTATGTTGCGCCAGCTCTTTGGAATGGACTCCCAAGAGACCTCCGCCAGTTTGCTCATCCTCCTATATCGTCTCTTCATTTAACCTCTCCTCTGCTTGTACTCTCCTCTGCTACTTTCCACTCACAACTGAAAACCGACCTCCTCAGTCTATGCTATCCTGACTCTACTCCTGCACCACCACACACCAACATCATCACCAATTACCTTCACAGCACCACGCTGTTTCCTCAGCTTGACCTCCCCGGATTTTGACCTGGCACCAGAACGAACAGAGGATTTTGACTATTGTGGAATTGATTTGATATAGCGCTGGTGAATAAGCTGGTCTCCCTGACGACTTTTGTGGGCGCTGAGACATTTTCAAAGATTTACATTACATACGTTTACTATGCTCTTTGCTCTGCTTCAGTTACTATGTTCTGTTGTCCATAGAAATAATTTACAAGTTCCTTGCTTCGAGATATCAGTACAAGCTCACTGGACATTCTTTTGAATTGGACATTCCTCTTGGAAAACCATGATTTATATGCAATGTTTCCATTTAATTGGCTCGATGCACATGTTATGTTAGCTTTAATTTGCATTTGTTACAGGTTATATCGATGTTTAAGCAGGGAACTTGTGATGCGTTGGAAATATGCTATAAATACTTTGTTACAATACACAGGTGGTAGGTCACAAATAAGGTTTACTGATATTTTCAGTGTGCTTTTTCTGACTCAGGATAGAAATATACGTTGTAAATTGGTAAATATACAGTTTGGAATGCTTTTTACTCTTTTAAAGATTCCAAGATGGAATGAAGAATCCTCAGTGAACAAACGGCATCTACTTGTGAATGTGGTAAGGAAAGCCAAATAAAAGCAATTTATGCCAAAAAGTAATTGCACAAAGTGGATGTGTGAAATCTCTCAAAACTACTGACAGTTGAGAAAGTCATAACGTGTAATTTATGCCAGAAACCATTTAATTGGCAACATTTGTTCTCTTTAATACAGTCAATAAAATAATAACTCACACCGGAGAAAAGACATACCAGTGCAATTTATGTGACAAGACATTTACACAGAAGAACACTCTGGAAGACGATAACATATCCACACTTCCTGTCCAATGGCTTTTGCAGAGAAGCAGCAGCTGGGTATCCTGATAATTCGCCATACAACGGTTCACACTGGTGAAAAACCATACCTGTGCAATTTATGTCAGAAAGCATTTCGCAGGAAAGGTGAACTGATGATTCATATGAGAATTCACACGAGAGAGAAGCCATACAAGTGCAATTTATGCAGCAAATCATTTGCAACGAGTTGTTCTCTGAAATGCCATACAATGGTTCACACTGGTGAAAAACCTTACAAGTGCAATTTTTGTCAGAAAGCATTTGCACGAAAGAAACATCTGCAAGAACATATAATAATTCACACTGGAGAAAAGCCTTACAAGTGTGATTTATGTCAAAAGGTATTTGCACGAAGCGGGAGTCTCAAAAGTCATTTAAAAAGCCACACTGGAGAAAAACCACATAAGTGCAGGTTATGTGACAAAGCATTTGCACAAAAGAGTTATCTGAAAGATCATGCAATCACACACACTAAGGACAAACCACATAAGTGCAAGTTATGCCAAAAGGCATTTACCCGAATGAGAAATCTGAATGCTCATACAAGGTCACACTTCAAACAAAAACCATACCTGTGCAATTTATGTCAGAAAGGATTTCGCACGAAAAGTGAACTGATGATTCATATGAGAACTCACACTAGAGAGAAGCCATACAAGTGCAATTTATGCAGCAATTCATTTGCGACGAGTTGTTCTCTGAAATACCATACAATGGTTCACACCGGTGAAAAAACATATCTGTGCAATTTTTGTCAGAAAGCATTTGCACGAAAGGAGCATCTGAAAGATCATATAAATATCCACACTGGAGAAAAACCATACAAGTGTGATTTATGTCAAAAAGAATTTGCAAATAGCTGTAGTTTCAAGAATCATTTAAGAATCCACACTGGAGAAACACCATATAAGTGCAAGTTATGCGAGAAAGCTTTTGCATGGAGGAGTTCTCTGGAAGATCATTCAAGCACACACACTAAGGAGAAACCACATAGGTGCAAGTTATGCCAAAAAGCATTTGCACGAAAGAGTAAACTCAAACGTCATGAAAACACACACATTAAAGAAAAACCATACAAGTGCAATTTATGCCACAAATCATTTTGTGGGAATGATTCCCTCAAAGACCATAAAAATATCCACAATGGCAAAAAAGCATACAAGTGCAATTCTTGTGATAAGGTTTTTGCGCAGAAGCATAACCTGTATTACCATACAAAAACTCACAGTGGAGAAAAGTCATATGAGTGCAATTTATGTAACAAGTCATTTGCAACGAAATGTTCTCTTAAAAGCCATACACTGATTCACACTGGTGAAAAACCTTACAAATGCAATTTTTGTCAGAAAGCATATGCACGAAAGGAACATCTGCAAGGACATATAAAAGTCCACACTGGAGAAAAGCCTTACAAGTGTGATTTATGTCAAAAAGTATTTGCATATAGCACTAGTCTCAAGAATCATTTAAGAATCCACACTGGAGAAAAACCATATAAGTGCAGGTTATGTGACAAAGCATTTGGATACATAAGTCATCTGAAAGATCATGCAATCACACACACTAAGGAGAAGCCACATAAGTGCAAGTTATGCCAAAAGGCATTTACCCGAATGAGTCATCTGAAAGTTCATACAAGGTCACACTTCAAAGAAAAACCATACAAATGCAATTTATGCCACAAAGCATTTCGAACGAAAGATTACCTCAGAGACCATAAAATTATCCACGCTGGTGAAAGAGCATACAAGTGCCATTCTTGTGATAAGGCTTTTGCGTTGAAGCAGCAGCTATATAACCATACAAAAACTCACACTGAAGAAAAGCAATATAAGTGCAATATATGTAACAAATCATTTGCACATAACTCTTTTCTGAAAAGACATACACTGATTCACACTGGTGAAAAAGCATACAAGTGCAATTTTTGTCAGAAAGCATTTGCACAAAAGGAACGTCTTAAAGAGCATACAAGAATCCACACTGGAGAAAAGCCTTACAAGTGTGCATTATGTCAAAAAGAATTTTCACATAGCTCTTATCTCAAGTATCATTTAAAAATCCACACTGGAGAAAAACCTTACAAGTGTGATTTATGTCAAAAGGAATTTGCACATAGCGTTCTTCTCAAGCATCATTTAAAAATCCACACTGGAGAAAAACCTTACAAGTGTGATTTATGTCAAAAGGAATTTGCATATAGCGTTCTTCTCAAGCATCATTTAACAATCCACACTGGAGAAAAACCTTACAAGTGTGATTTATGTCAAAAAGAATTTGCATATAGCTCTAATCTCAAGAATCATTTAAAAATCCACACTGGAGAAAGAACATACAAGTGTGATTTGTGTGAAAAAGCATTTGTACATAGGTCGAGTCTCAAGTATCATTTAAAGAGCCACAATAGAAAAAAAATTTACAAGAGTAAATTATGTCAAAGCATACTGGAGAGACGCCATGAAAGTATGTCAAATGAGAAAGTCAGCATATCTCCTGAACGTGGCAGCTGTGTTGAAGGGAAAGTATCATCGATAACAGAAACCACAGCAGAACTTTCATTACGACAGAATAATAACCCAAGTGCTGAAATGAAACTACTTTCTGGAAATCGTAGGCGGATCGATTCTGTTGTTAATCCTTTTGTTTCGAGACTTTGCGGTTGTGGAATATGTGATGCGGTATTTGCAGTTGAAGAGGAATTTACAGTACACTGTAGTCATCACTGTGATACACTGCAAAAGGACACATTTGCTGATCTGTGTGGACATCTTTCTAGATGTAATTGTGAGGAAGCAACAACACTTTTCTACGTTTTTTTTTAGCACCATATCAGCAACTGACAGCATAGCGTGTTTTTTTCGCAGACTTTGTTATTCTTAATGTCCTACGAGAATATATAGTTGGTCTTGAACAGGTGTCAGAATTGAATTCTTTGGTAACTTCACTGACGTTCTAGAGAATAGTAATATTATTTACCATCCACTGGATTATCTTAGCGACTTCATTGTTAATATTGACATAATTCCTGGATGCTCTTCATCCGTTGGGACTTTGCCAGAACGTTGGTGAACCTACAGTTATAATGTACATAGTTGGTAGTATTGTGGTTCTACTAACATAATGTGTATTGATAATTTGTAAAGACGTATGTATGTGGCCGTATATGCATACCTACAATCATGAATAATTACATTATATACTTTTAGCTTATTAATCGGCGGAAGTAAATTTCTCAGTAATCTCGAGGTGGTTTTGGTTAAACCGTAGTTTAGGTTGGTATAATCTCTGAAACACTTAGTTGACTTTGGTAAATTATATCGCCAATTTATAATGGAAGTTGTATCGATGACAATAATTCTCTGCTAAAATACAAGTTGGATTGACGTCAGTTTCCGTGAGCACTGGCTGACTATCTACTTTAATACTATCATAAATCACTACATTGAAAGACCTTTATCCATTTACCAACCTAGACTACAGTTTTTCCATTGTTTTATCGTTACTAAATATAATCAAATATAATCTAACGTTATCTAATTAATTTTTCTGTAGTGTTGATACTGATTCTAATAATGACAATAACTATGATAACCGGTTCCACGACAACTCATCTACAGACTTTTCGTCGACGAAACTTCGTCTACAGACATTTCCCCGACAGACATTTGGTCTACAAAATTATTTGATATTGTAACCTTAAAATGGAAGCAGGATTTATGAAAAAAACTGTTTCCCTAAATGGAAGTGGGATTAATGAAAACATTCCTGTATTGAAATAGAAGCTGGATTGATCGAAGTTATTTCCCCGTAAATAGAAGCTGAATACCATGCTTAATGGATGGATGAAACTAAGTTTTTGATTGAATAGAAGGTGGATTGATGAAAGTAATTGTCTCCATAATTAGAAGCTGGATCCCTGAGGATATTTAGTACGTTTCCCGAAACAATAAGAAAGCGACCTCTGTTGATTAGCCCTATACAGTTACACCCGTAATCGAACTGTCTGTCGGCCAATCGTGTGTAGACGAAAAGTCTGTACACGAATATTAATGTCGTATAACCCCTCAGTAAAAATTTAGCGATCGTTTTGGGACTTTGTTTGTTATTTTTCAACACCCCTTTGACCTTACCCAATGCCTGCAAATAGAGTAGTACCATACGCTTAGGCAATGTAGCGCATCATAATTTCCAAAACTTATAATTTGAATTTCATGCAGAACATCCACTTTGACGTGAAAGTTATATTTATTCGCCAGATGACCGTATCGTTAATAATATGATTTCCAGTTGTAGGCTTTGCTTTTTCTTTAACGCCATTTGTAATGGATTTGACAAACAACAGACGCCCGTTATTAAATTTCAAATTATTTGTGACCTGTCACCACAAAACCAGTCGCAACTTAAAAATTATTTTTTTTTAGTTTTTTACACCATCTCGTAGGTGGTTTATTTACCTTTTCAAAACTGTTTTCAGTTTTGTTATACATCACATACAACCGAAGTTACAGAATTTTCAATCTGACGGTTTACATAGAATGTTACTTCAGAAAAATGCGTGTAAACTTAAGTCATATTATTATTTATATTCTCCTTAGTAACGACTATTTCTGTTGGACCGATTTAGCTCAAATTTGGCATTCTATCAGCGGCTCCCATTGCAAATGCACTGGCCAAATTTGGTGGCGTTTTCTCAAGTAATAACAAAGTTATAAAAGTTATTACCGGCTTAATATTTCAGCCGCAACGCGTGAGCCGACCGCGAATTCTCATACCACGTCCACATAAATATTCGTGCCACAACTCGTGAACTTTCGATCAATCCCATCCTTTAGCATTAAATTAGATTAAACTCGCAATAATATCCTCCATTTAGAAAATTAAGTTTATTAAGCGAAAACTGGAAGAAATTTAAAAAATCAGCTTGTTGATCCCGTCCGCTCTATTAACTTGATATTTAACTAGGTCATGCGAATGCGCCTGCATAAGGGCGACCCTCCAAACCTTCAGCCAACCACGGTGCAAGATTTTGTCACGTGACATGCGTTGCTAGTGAAGTATAGAAATGTTTACATAAGCCGACCTGTTTTGGGCCAATCCCTGTGCACAACAAATAAAAGAAGGTCATATTTTATTAATAGAACGGGAAAAGGGAATTTCCGTCTTCAAAACGAGACTAGGCACGCTAGAAAACTCGAACCGTAAGTTACTCAAATGCCTCGACAAAAATAGCGAAAAATTGACTTACATTCTGAATTTCCATCTCGAAACAGATATAGGACTCTTAGTAAAAATTGTTTTATATGCATTTAGATACATCTAAGCAAAGATGTTATGTATTATTTCAGTAAAATATATATTTTTGTAATTGTTTTTGCGTTAATGTCAATTTCGATCAGTTCGAGGTTTCGATCATATTTTGGCCGTTTTCTGCATGATTACATTTTGCGATAAGCGACTGGTTTCGTGATGACGGGTCACATTTTACTGGTTTTGGTAAGCTATGCTCGCCTCTGCCTTTAACTATCCATTTACTCGTATGCTACCTTTTGAAAAAAATCCTTTTTCGTGACTAACAATAAAAAGTAATATAACTCAGAAAAGGTTTTCGTTATTTTCTTTTCATCTCAGCTGAAGACTAATATTTTTATCTGTTAGATAATCGTATAAGTAATCTTGCAATATTTTAAATGCGGCAAGGAAGTTGTTCTACCCCCGTACACAAATGCAAAGGTACAAAAATAGGTTAAATAAAATAGTATGTTAAGAGTGCATTTTAGCGTATTTAATTCACGATGCTGTCCGGCAGAGTATTTTAGCGTATTTTATTCAATCAACCAATCAATCATAGAATTTATATAGCGCCTCTTCAAAGACTCTACTCAGAGGCGCAATTATTATTGTTTATGTGTCTGCGTAAATGGAAGCTGGATTGATAATAATTGTTTTTGCCTAGGTAATCCCGTGCTTTAGATTGGTAAATTATTTTAATGTCTTGAATGCCGTACTTTACGTTGGTAAGTATGCAGTCTACCTATGTCCATGATAACTGCATTTCTCCAGCTTCTTAGAAACTACCCACAGCTCGGGGCCCGATAAAATCAACCCCAGCATAATTTGATTCCATTGCTAATCCGATGGTAGAAATAATTACCCATTGAGATATTTACCTAATATCTAGCTCTTCGAACACAAACTGCGAAATTACATGATAAAGCAGTCGTCAAATTAATTTGTGAGTACATGTTCCTTAGTTAACTAGTTACGTCTCTAAGAATGCTTTTTGTAATGGTATCCTACCAACCGCTCTACTGGTATTTTAATAAAGGGTGACCCCATTTAACGGGACCGGGAATTTAATTGCTTGGTCCCTTCGGGCTTTCCGTCCCTGTTGCTCCCTGAATTCTCTGTTTGAATACTTATTTGTATGCATATGTTTGTCAGTTAAGGGTTCAATAAAAATTATGGTTAGGGTTATGATTAAAAATAATTCGTTCTTAATAGAAGCTTTATTGATGAAAAGATTTGTTTGCCCAAATAAAAACTGGATTGATAAAAATAATAATGCTACATGTTTACCCTTGTGAATATCATGGGTAACTAGTCATATTTGGGGCTGAATCAGTACATTGGAAAGCATTGAGCTGATGATGACAACAAACAGTTAACCTGTGTAAATTAGTACCAAGCACCTGGAAACTTGACATTCTTTAACAGCATACTGTCAGATTGCAATTAAAATTAAAAAAATTTGAAAGTTGTAATATTATACATTTCAGGATGATTTTTGTTAAAGATTTCAAGATGAATGGTGGAATCATTAAAACAGAAAAGAAAAATACTTGTGAATACTGTAACAGATCATTTATAACCAGAATTGGTCTCGGATATCATGAATGCACCCACACTATAGAAAAAGCATACAAGTGCAATTTATGTCAGAAAGGATTTATGAGAAAACGGAATCTCAAATCTCATCAAACTACCCACAGTGCAGAAAAACCGTACAAGTGCAACTTATGTGACAAAACATTTAGAATGAAACGTACTCTGAAAGGTCATGAAATAAATCACACACGACAAAAGCCATACAACTGCAATTTATGCGACACATCCTTTGCAAAAAAGGACGCTCTGACAGTCCATACAGTGACCCACAATGGAGAAATGCCATTCCAGTGTAATGTATGTGGCAAGGTATTTAAACAAAAGTGCTATCTGGAAAGCCATACAAATATCCACACTGGAGAAAAACCATACCAGTGCAATTTCTGTAACAAGGAATTTGCACAGAAGTGCAATATGAAAATCCATATAAAAATACACACTGGAGAAAGGCCTTACAAGTGCAATTTGTGTGACAAAGTATTTGTAGGCACGTGCAACCTCAAAGCGCACGTGAGAGTGCATACTGGGGAAAAGCCATACAAATGTGGTTTTTGTGACAAAGCATTTTCACAAAAATCAAGTCTCAATTTCCATGTTAAGCGTCACGCTAGACGAACATTGTTTGAGAGTGAATTATGTCAGAGTGTGAAATCAAGCACATTTCAAACACCCCTTGAAAGTACTTCACATGAGAGATTCAGTATACCTACTGAAGATGAGTGCTTTGTGAATGGCAGAGTATCATTGTCAACAGAAACCACAGCTGAATTTTCAACACGACATCTGGAATAATAAACCAAGTCCTGATATAAAACAAATTTTGGATATCACCTGACAATTAACACTGATGTGTATCCTTTGTGTTGATACTTTGTGGATGTGTAATTTGTGATGAGATGTTTGAAAAAAAAAAAAAATATTGAACACCGTTGTCATCACCATGATATTCCACACAATGACCCATTAATTTGTTGATCTATTTAGAGATCTTTCAAGTTGTTCTTTTGGAGATGCAACAAGTTTAGCTTGAACGCCTAATCATAAACTGTTTCTGAGCAGACGTTTTGTTATTTGTAATGTTTTGCGAGACTCGTGACTGCATTAGGTCTTAGAACAGTTGTCATGAGTAAATTCTGTAATGTCTTTGTAAGAGTTTTAGAAAGTGTTTTCATTATTAACAGCCTTCTGAGACTTGAGCGCCTTCAGGGGGAAATGCAGCGGATGCACTTAATCCCGCCAGACATGGAGCGTCTTGCTGTGATGGTCGATGGAGCCGAGGCGCAGCTGCTGTGGGAGATGCTGATATGCATGTTCTGAACCATTATAACTTGCTCCCAAGGCCACACCCTCTGTGTAGTCCATTCAGGTAACGGGCATACAAGACTAGTACGTGATACTTCCCCACAGCCTCTATTCTTTCTGCCTTAACGCCTAAGTTGTAAACCGTTAACTCGTCCTGCGGCAATTCATGGTGCAGCGTGAACCTCGAATTAACTCGTCCATACAGTATGCCTCTATTCACTCACCGTGTATCCAGAATAAACTCGTCCTAATGGCAACAGCACATTATAATAATGTTTCACGATTGTTATAACCGCTTTCCATAATTATGGTAAATTGAGAGCTGAACTGGCTCTTCTTAAGGAAGGCCAATAGGCCTATAGACAAAGTATTATCGAGATTACCCCCCCATCCCGTAGACCCATACGCTACAAAGCATAAGCAAGCAGATGCATTTGGGTTCCTCCCCTCCATGCGTACGTTGGCCTATTTAATGGGTTGACCTACTTAATGGGTGGCCCTTAGTTTGGTATCATACCGACGCTTTTATTTGTCGACTGCACGGGAATGTTTCCCACATGTGTGAGATTCAGACAGAATATAGCCTACTGAATTAGGAATGCGTAGCAGACTATCTGACAAGGATGGGCCATAGACTTCTAAATACATTAGCATGCTAATGGTATCTCGAAGTCCTCGGATGGGCGCAGCACCAGAGGGGCGCAAAATTAGCTTTCAGCGATGCACAGAAGGCCTACTATTACAAGGCATTTTCAGTGTCTGTTTAAGCTAATAATTATGAGATCTAAATCTGTAGCTGTTGACAAACGTTTATGTAGATTGTAGAAATATCGGTTTACGTTGTGATGTTGCATCAGCCATTTTCACCCAGATGTTGGGTCTTATTATTTATTATGATCACTTCCCGTTTCCAAAAAATAACAAAAACGTAAGCAAGCAAATGTAGCCCTACATTCCCTCTACAGATTGGTAGTTTTTTGTTTCTCTACTGGGAAGAGAACTGAATATGCTATGGCCGAAAAACTAAGGGGGGGTGGTATCGTCTTCATGTCTTTGGTAAAAAGAACAGGTTGTATATTATATTATTTAAAACAAAATATATAGAACATGATTTCATTGATGCTCATTACAGCAGAAGGGCTGTTCATTTCGGTAAAGTCGTCATTATGTCGATAAATTATTCTAATGTCTTCAATGCCGTACATGACGTTGGTAAGTAAGCAGTCTACCGATGTGCATGTTAACTAACATCAATCCAGCTTCCATTTCATCGAGAAATATTTTCATCAATCCAACTTCCATTTAGGGAAACAATTTTTTTCATCAATCCAACTTCCATGTTAAAGTGACAATATCAAATAATTTAGCAACGTAAGTTTACTACGACTTTACCGTTCATTTCTATTTGAATGACTACAATAATGGAAAGGCACAGTTTCAGGAATTAATTGACAAGTTTTCTGCCAAGATGCATATTTGCTTAAACACTTAGCCTACTTTTTTTCAGAAGTGGGTTGACACAAAAATTCTTGCCCACAGTGAAGTTGGATTGCCGAAAATTCTTGTTTAAATAGACAAGTATGCTTGATTAAAATATTTTTTGGCGTAAATGGAAGCTGGATTGATGGGAGTTACGGTAGACAGTAATAATAATAATAATAATAATCTTCGTTTAATATCTTTCATTCTGACAATTACGCAGTATGATTACAAATCAGTATGAACGGATGATTACAAGTTATTACAGGAGTCGAATTTAACTGTATACGGCAGCCATGCAAGGCGCCCATCACGTCCTACATCTCATTTTACCAACGCGCCATCTCGCGAATGAATAGGCTGAGTGGACCTTTGGGAGGGTTCGGGAAGCGATCCCGCTACCTACTGCTCTTCACGCCAGTGATGTTACCACTATACTATGTATAGTTCGGCATTGAAGATATTAGTATAATTTCGCAACCCCATCAACCCATCAATATGTAGAAGTTGGCGATATCCATAGAACAGGTACCAAAAATCATCCCACCCATATGTGTAGAAGTAATGCCAAAGCGTGAGATTATGCAATGCAATCGTCCAACTGTACGTGACTTATTATCGCTTGTTGACCAAAGGGTTACAAAGAACGAAGAATGACTGCATCTAACGAATTACATTCCAGCCATCGTGTAAAATTATAGGAAAAACTTAGCTCAAATCATAATGTCAGCAACTCCCTCATTGCCATTAATTAACATAAACAGAGTTTAGAATCTAACTTTGTTTCGCATTAAAATTTTAATTTCCCCATAATCAACTTCACATTGTCATCAGCTCAAAATGGCCAGCGAATAAAGTGTTTCACAATGTTATCATTTCATTTCATTTCATTTCATTCATTTTTTTATTTATTGTAACCTTTGTCCACCAATATACAATCATAAACACAGCAAACCAATATATGTAACACAAAAAAATATACAAACATAGACTCGGCAAAGCAAATGTTAACAAATCATGGAGCGCAGGCAACAACGGGGCCCCAGAAGGGATAAGATTCCCGCTAAGAGGAGGGACCCCAATTACCAAGGAGTAAAAGTTAAAGGAGTATCAGGTAAGCTGGAGTATTTTGTGAAATTATTTCCTGACATCTAGCGAATATATTTAAACGTACTTTCTCTACATTGTGGCTTAGGTCCATGTCATTTATTAACAGTCATATTTTCCAAATTGCTGATTTTGATATTTAAAAATTACTAGGGAGAATGAAGTAAAATTTCGCTAATTATAGCGTAATATTCAAGTACGCGTAATAGCCTATCACACTGTGCTACCCTAATGATGATGGCCGGTTAACTGCTGCTACTGCGGCTATACCGTCTAGGACTAGACAGACTGGAAGAGAGAGTATAAGGTATTGCATAGCTTAGGGTTGTATTTCTTGAAGATACGAGGCTTAAACTTGGATGGCAGAGTACAGAGGCGAAATCTATACAATCCTTTTGGGCGGATTTGGGGGGGACAGACAGGCTTATGTCAAAACGTGAAGGACGTCCCCTCTGCCCCTCCCCCTCATGACTTAGGCCACTGGCAGAGAATTGTATGGACTCACCATGACTACCTACAGAACATGAGAGATGCATATTAATGGCAGAGTAACGTCGATAACATAAACCACAGTAGGCTTACATCGCGCATTCGTTCATATATTAAATGTATTCAAACACCGCAACTTAGAATATTTTTCTAAACCTTAAAATGATTCTCATCCGAATGCTCTACATTGGTTCAAATCGGCTTAGTTTCGACAGTTTCCTAAGGAAATGGACCCACATGTGACATCTCATGGCCAGACTCTTGACTGCCCCATTCTTAACGCTCCTCACTCTCCAACAAACTCTCCTACCTCGATTACCGGGTGTAACCAATTCTTTAATTAGCGGCTATATATCTGGTAATGATCTAACACAAAAGTATACCGCTCATTTATTAGTCTTTTTGTTGCAATAATTATTAAAAGCGATAATCTGAGTGAGCAATAGTGCATGGCGCTATAATTTTCTCAGACGATCATTGTTATTATTCCTACTATCGACGTGCATACGTCGATGATTCCCAAAGACCTTACATATACAGGTCTTTGATGATTCCTATCGCAAATCCTGAAGGTATAATGACGTCACAGTGTAACTCTAAAAATAGAAATTACGTCATGTATAACCATTTCATAGAAACGGCAGTTGATTTGCTGTGCGACATCTGTCGGCAAGTGACTAACGTTTATGCGTAAGATTTGTCTATATATGTCTGAGCTAAAGGTGTGATACAGCGTTCTGCAGGCGGCTGCAGAAATGTGTCTTTTCAATTACATACCAATCGAATGTGGAAGGGATGCATAAAGATCTGTTTGTTGGTCGGTATGCCTTCGTCGACAAAGAGTAGTGGTATAGTTATAGTACTCCGCGAGTTCTGTAACCTAATCACAACTTGGCGACTTCAGCAATCGTGTGTCTCGCCTATCGTTTTCAATATTGTACTTAATCGAGTAAACAATAGACCCCGTCCAAGAACAGCTGCACGAATCGAGTCAACCTGGGCACGGCAAATTCTGCAAGAGGACTACTGCTTTAAAATAAGTTTAGCTTGGAGTAAGGATTAAGCTTAGTTTAAGTAGAAAGTTTCAAAGCTTCAAAGTCCAGTCTAATGGTTACTATAACGTGCATTAAATGTGCACTCAGAGGCTGTCCGATTGGCGATGAGAGTACTGTTATCGATGAGGGACTCAATATCTGGTCATTAAAACCTAAAATGCCAGTTTCCCTTTACTCCAGAAATCCTTCCGTCTATCCGCCTAGAAATTTTCAGTTTCCGAAAAAATCTGTCTTTTAGAAAAGCGAAATAATAAAGTAGGCGCATTGACTATAACTGACAGACTAACGCCAAGATCGAACGATTCACAGAAAGTTGGCGAGTGGTGTAATTTATGGGTGATCGACCAAATCCGGAAGTGTCCGGTTTCTCACACTATTGAGATGCCTACAAGAAGGATTAGTGTTTCATTTGTCAGTTATTTTTTTAATTATTAGTCACAACACAGATAAACACTCTTCGCCGATTATCATACTGAAAGTATCCAACCTTCGGGGTGGTGTAGGGTATGTTCGGTGCCTTGCAGTCGGAGGATTGCGTGTTCGAATCCACCTCAAGTACTTCACTCGCAATTATTGTTCATGCGCATCGGCGTGAAACTCCGATTCAGTGTCCGCGCTGTAGGCCTAGTCGGGAGCGCCTCGATCTGAGTAGAAATCTTGAAGAGGCACTATAACAAGTGGTCATACATACATAATATTATTAGAGCATAATTTTATTAACCCTCGGGCTACCAAGGGAGGGGGTGGTTGCCACCCCCTAGGTTTTTTTCATCTCAAACTTTTTCAGTATGGAATCAAAATTTGACCTTTTAGGTAGCTGTAGGGGGTTCATTTACACACGTTTTGAGGTAAAATGTGAGATGATATCTCACACCGTTCAAAAGTTATACCCAATATACCCGAGGTACCAGGGGGGGTGGATACCACCCCCCTAGATTTTGGACTATATCTTATCCGTCATTTAGCATTAAGAGGCACAGGTTATACCATTCTATAAAGGGAATGTGGGGCTACATTTCTATGGTCACTGAGTTGACCTGAGACAACCGGAAGTGCTCAAAATAAATTAAAATGTATAAAAATAGGTTACACTTTCACACATTTTTCATGTTTTTCGATTATAACGTATTCATAATTTATTTCTGAAGAGAAATAAATTATGCCGTTGCATAGAGGACACGTAGTTCTATTTTTTCATACTGATTAATTTGTTTTTGATGACCGGAAGTGTTCAAAATAAATAATAATACGCGTAATATGCGTGAAAATTGGCTGAATGGAAGCACTCCCTTCTTAGTTTTTTGTGTGCAGCGTATTTGTTTGTCTTCCTGAAAAAGAAACAAAGATATCATTCTTTAGAGGGAATGTAGGGCTTCATTTGCATACCTACATCTTTGTCTTTTGATTACCGGAAGTGATCAAAATAAATAATAATACGCGTAATCTGTGTGAAAATGGCTGAATACGGCATTACAACGTAAACCGATATATATGTATGGATATATATGTATGGATGTACATTTATACTATATAAACATGTGTAGGGATGATTGTGTGTATCTTTTATACATAGATCAGTTTCAAAACACACAGAATCTTATATTTGTTTATCCAAAAAGTAAAAAATGTACGCAATAATATAAAATATCATTAATTAATGGGTTCCATTGTTAAAAGTGATGTAATTTCGAGGTGCATTCACATAATGTACAACTAAATATACCATTCTGTGCAGAAATGAATGCTGAATCCATTGCTATATTACAAGTTATGATATGTGAAACCAAACACGAAATTCCAGGGGGTGGTGGTAACCCCCCCCACTTGGTAGTCCGTGTTACAAAAAAGCTTGGTAGCCCTAGGGTTAAGCTATTGTTCGGCATGATATTCACTGAAGATGAACTAATTAGCTACATATGGCGAAAGTTGTACTCGAATAAATCCACTGTAATGTTTTCATGAAAAACAATAATGAGATGTAATATAATTACCTTGCAACTGAATTTTGGAGATCTAGCAGAATGTAGCTACCGCGGCGGCTATACCATCTAGGAAGGACTTTCATATTGCTATAATGAGCCAACCCATTCACCTCTTTCTCCATTGGAAACCTTAAATGTCATAACTGGGAATTGTAGAAATAGGACTCAATAATTTACACAGGCCCAGGCCCGTCCCAAGGATATCTGGGCCCTAGGCAGGTTTAATTTTGGGGCCCCACCCCATTGGACTTGGAATACGTTATAAACGTTGTTCCTAAGAAAGTCACAAGCCATAATATTATGTTTAACTTAAGTAATTTAAGCATTTTTACTTTTCACTCAATATAGACTTATGCGGCGTGTGACGACATTATTTATTATTATTATTTTTCATAAATGGACTTTTTGGGGCCCATAGCCTTCTGCGTAATCGCCGGGGCCCTACGCGGTTGCGTATTCAGCGTAGGCCTATGCCTAAGGACGGGCCTGAATAGGCCTAAAGCTAAAATCTTACATGTAGTTGAGGTAACGCGTTAAATTTTATTCGCTAGATGACAGGACATGCCTTTACAAAATTCAGCTAACTTGTCAACATCGCGAAACCCTTAAATCACTCGCCATTTTGTGCTGATGACAGTATAAATAAAGATTATCGTGAAAATTCAATTTCAATGCTAAACACTGTTAGTTTCTAAACTCTGTGTAGGTAATCCCGTAGTTTAGGTTGCTAAATTATTTGAATATCTTCAATGCCGTACTTGACGTTGGTAAGTAAGCACTCTACTTATGTCTATCATAACTATAATCAATCCCGCTTCCATTTCATGGAGAATTAGTTTTAATCAATCCCGCTTCCATTTAATGAAAAAAATGACCCAACTTCTATTTAACCAGAAAAATATTTTTCATCAATGGAACTTTTATTTAGGCAAAGAACTTTTCTCATGGGTCCAGCTTCTACTTAGGGCAACAATTATTTTCATCATTCCAGCTTCTATTGCATCAGAAACTTAGTTTCATCAATCCAGCTTCTATTTACGATAAAAATTATTTAGATCAATCCAACTTCTATTTAAAGACAGAAATCGTTTCATCAATCCCACTTCGAGTAAGCAAAACAATTTTTTTCCGCAATCCAGCTTCCATTTTAATTTTACGATATAAAATAATTTAGCAACCTAAACTACGGGTTTACCCTCTGTGTATATACTTTAGTGAGTTAAAACACATTCAATTAATGACTATGATTTGAGAAAAAAATTCTCAGTAGACGATGGCTGGAAAGTCATTCGGGTTATCCCGTAGTTGGTAAACCCGTAGTTTCACCATCGTCATTGTCATCGTCATCGTCATTATCATCATCCATGGGCCGAAGGCCCGTAGGTGTCCAACGCTTGCATCAGATCCATGGGCCGAGACCCGTTCATACGTATTTTTTCTTTACGAACGGAGTATCTGCACCCATCCGTTCGACCTTCGCACTTCTCCCTTAAAGAGAGTCCCAGGCTTAGGACTGCATGGCTCTGATATCCACTATCTTGTGGTATCAGAGGCGTTGATGCCGCCCACGTTTGCCAGCTGTTTCAGGGTTCCTGCTGAGCCTGTCCACCTCGCGTAGTGCCCTAGTTGGTACTTCAGCCAAGACCTTCACCACTGATGGCATAGCCTCAGCAGGCACTCCCCTTTTTACTGTTGCCACCCCCTCACCACGTTGAGGTGGGAGTCGGACTTTGAGGGAAAAACCCGTAGTATAGGTTGCTAAATTATTTTATATCATCAAATTGAAATGGAAGCTGGATTAAGGGAAAAAATTGTTTCACTAACTTCAAGTTGGATCGATGAAACTATGTCTGTCTTCAAATAGAAGTTGGATTGACTGAAATAATTTTTACCGTAAAGAGAAGCTGGATTGATGAAAATAATTGTTTGCATAAGTCGAAGCTGGACCCATGGGAAAGTTCTTTGCTTAAATAAAAGTTCCAAATAGAAGTTGGGTCATTTTTGTCATTAAATGGAAGCTGGATTGATTACAAAAAATCTTCACGAAATGGAAGCGAGATTGATTATAGTTATAATAGACATAAGTAGAGTGCTTACTTACCAACGTTAAGTACGGCATTGAAGACTTTAGAATAATTTAGCAACCTAAACTACGGGATAACCAGTGATTGTTGAGTAAACCTGCATTTTAGCGTATTTTAAAATTATTCTACTTACCTGGTTGAGTAAATGGAAGTTCGATTGATAAAAATAATTATCTGCGCTAAAATGGAAGTTGAATTGATGAAGAGATTTTGGTTATCCCGTAGTTTAGGTTGGTAAATTATTTGAATGTCTTCAATGCCTTACTTCACGTTGGTAAGTAGGCACTCTACCTATGCCCATGATAACTATCATCAATCCCGCTTCAATTTCATCGGAAAATATTTTTTATCAATCCAGCTTCCATTTCGTGAAAAAAATGATCCAACTTCTATTTAACCAAAAAAATATTTTTCATCAATGAAACTTTTATATAAGCAAAGAACTATTCTCGTGAGTCTAGCTTCTACTTACGGAAACAATAATTTTCACCAATCCAGCTTCTATTGCGTGGAAAACTTAGTTTCATCAATCCAGCTTCTATTTAAACACATAAATGGTTTCATCAATCCCATTTCCATTTAGGGAAACAATTTTTTTACTCAATCAAGCTTCCATTTTAATTTGATGATTATAATATAATTTACCAACCTAACCTACGGGTTTACCAAGATTTCTTTACGTAATTATAAACTGGATTGATAGAAGTAATTGTTTGGATTCAAAAGGAATTGGGATTGATGAAGATAATTCTTAGTGCAAATATAAGTTGGGTTGATGAAGGCAATTTTGCAGTGTATGTGCTTTAACTGGTTTGTATTTAAGAAAAAACATACTTTTCATCAATCCAGCTTCTAATTATGCTAAGAATTTTTCATCAGTCCATTTTCTATTTATGCAAAGTTCTTTCATCAATCCAATTTACATTGATGCAAAAATTATTTTCATCAATATAGCTTCCATTTAAGCAAAGAATTAGTTTCATCAATCCAGCTTGTAAGAATTCTGTTCATACAGAGTTCTATTATTCTTTTCTTGCAATTTATTTTTATTGAATATGCTTTGACATGTAGCTGGGTGCAGTGTGCAACCCAGATTTGTCTCTTTCAAATAAACGAATAAATTATATCATACAAGCTTCTATAAATTTAAGTAAAGAATTTGATTTATAAATCCAGCTTTGATTTAGGCAAACAATTATTTATATCAATCCAGGTTCCATTTTGGCAAACAATTATTGCCATCAATCCAGCTTCCATTTTAATTTGACCACATCAAATATATCAATGCAAAAATAATTAAAGCACCTAGACTGCTCAGGATTACCTTGAAAACAATTTTTGCATTAAGATGGAAGTTGGACTGATGAATTTTTTTCGCATTGATATAGAAGTTGAATTGATGAAAATGGGTTACTGTGAAACTAGAAGATGGATTGAAGAACAAAATACATGCATAAATAGAATTTGGATTGGTGACAGTTATAATGTAAATTATTGAAATAATTAAAATACACTTTTACTTTTCACTGGAAGAAGCAAAAATGAAAGACCTCTGCCAATTGGTGTCACAACAACTCGTCGAACGACATTTCGTCTACGACACTTCGTCGACGACAATTCGTCGAACGACATTTCGTCTACTAAGTTATTTGATATTGTCACTTTAAAATGGAAGCTTGATTGATGAAAAAAACTGTTTCCCGAAATGGAAGTGAAATTGATGAAAACATTCCTGTGTTGAAATAGAAGCTGAATTGATCGAAATAATTTTGAACGTAAAAATAAGCTGGAAATCAACCTGGATGCATGGATGAAAATAGGTTTCCATTCAACAGAAGCTGGATTGATGAAAATAATCTGGTCAGTAATTAGAAGCTGGATTCCTGAGAATATATAGCACGTTTTAGCAAAACTATAAGAAAGCGGCCTCTGTTGATTAGCCGTAATGGATACAGATACACTAGTAGACGAAATGTCGTTATATGAATTGTCGTAGACGAAGTGTCGTTATACGAATTGTCGGTCGACGAGTTGTCGCGGAACCCTGCCAGTTTGCTCATCCTCCTATATCGCCTGTTACTTTAACCTCTCCTCCGCTTGCACTCTCCTCTGCTACTTTTCACTGACGACTGAAACTGACCTCTTCAGGCTATACTATCCTGACTACGGTACTCCTGCACCGCCAGGTCCGCCACACACCATCATCACCAATTACCATCACAGTATCATGCTGTTTCCTCGGCTTGACCTCCCCGGATTTTGACCTGGCACCTGAACGAACAGAGGATTTTGGCTATTGCAGAATTGATTTGATATAGCACCGGTGAATAAGCTGGTCTCCCTGACGTGACTTTTGTGGGCGCTGAGAAATTTTCAAAGATTTACATTACATTACATGCGTTTAAAATGTTCTGCTGTGAGTGTTGTCCATAGAAATTTACAAGTTCCTTGCTTCAACATATCAGTACAAGCTCACTGGACGTTCTTTTGAATTGGACCTTCCTCTTGGTGTCACGACAACTCGTCGAGCGACATTTCGTCTACGACACTTTAAATACGGCGACATTTCGTCGGACAGACATCTCGTCTACTAAGTTATTTGATGTTGTCACTTTAAAATGGAAGCTGGATTGATGAAAAAAACTGTTTTACGAAATAGAAATTGGGATTGATGAAAACATTCACTGTGTTGAAATAGAAGCTGGATTGATCTAAATAATTTTTCCCGTAAATAGAAGCTGAAATCAACCTGGATGCATGGGTGACAATAGGTTTCCATTCAATAGAAGCTGGATTGATGAAAATAATCTTGTCAGTAATTGAAGCTGGATTCCTGAGAATATATAGCACGCTTTAGCGAAACTATACGAAAGCGGCCTCTGTTGATTAGCCGTAATGGATACAGATACACTGGTAGACGAAATGTCGTTAGACGAATTGTCGTTCGACGAGTTGTCGCGGAACCCTTCCTCTTGGATGTAAACCATCATTTATATGCAATGTTTCCATTTAATTGGCTCAATGTGCATGTTCGGTTAGGCTTAATTTGCATTTGTTACAGGTTATATCGATGTTTAAGCAGGGAACTTGTGATGCGTTGGAAATATGCTAAAAATATTTTGTTACGTTACACTAGTGGTAGATCACAAATTAGGTTTACCTATATTTTCACTGTGTTTTCTTCTGACTCAGGATAGAAATAAACTTTGGAAATTGGTGAATATACAGTTTGGAATGCTTGTTTACTCTTTTAAAGATTCCAAGATGGAATGAAGAATCCTCAGTGAACAAGGATCATCTACTTGTGAAAGTGGTAAGGAAAAGCCAAATGAAAGCACTTTCTGCCAAAAAAGCAATTGCACAAAAGTGGATGTGTGAAATCTCACAAACTACTGACAGTGAAGAAAGTCATAACATGCAATTTATGCCAGAAACCATTTCATTGGCAACATTTGTTCTCTTATAGTCCATAAAATAATAACTCACACTGGAGAAAAGACATACCAGTGCAATTTATGTGACAAGACATTTACACAGAAGAACACTCTGGAAGACCATAACATATCCACACCACTTCCTGTCCAATGGCTTTTGCAGAGAAGCAGCAGCTGTACCAGACAGGAACCAAGACAGGAAAAAAGACACTTGAATGCAATTTATGTCATAAAGCATTTCACTTGAAAAGGCGTCTGATGATTCATATGAGAACTCATACTGGTGAAAAACCATACACGTGCAATATATGTCAGAAAGCATTTCGCACAAAAAGTGAACTGATGATTCATATGAGAACTCACACTAGGGAGAAGCCATACAAGTGCAATTTATGCAGCAAATCATTTTCGACGAGTTGTTCTCTGAATACACGCCTCATAGTACAAGTGAGAACTAAATTGGTCTTTATTTGCCTATTTTGAGAGAGTAGGTCAACTACCCGCGACTCCACAGCACTAAGAAAAGATTCCGCGTCAATTCCATCAATTCCATCGATCGTGTGTTGTTTAGCAAATCCCTTAATAGCCGACGCAGTCTCTCGAATCACAAACTTATTTTTATTGCTTTTACTAAAAATACTCGAAATCTTTGACTTCAACGATTCCAATTTTTCATTCACGGGTTTCTTTTCTCGAGGAGCTACGTAATTAACCAACCAATCCGCAAAAGAATTAATTTTCGACCTTACCTTGTTCTTCGCTTGAGTTAAAACATCATTAAAACGAGATTTCCAAGGAGGTGTATACTTATCCGGAACAAGCGTTGGAACATTAATGTTTGGAACAGGAGCGTCTAGAGGGTTGCTTTCACATCCGGCCTTAACACAGGGCTCAAGCCTCGACGATACGTATGCTATGAGATCCGCTTTTCGCAGTCTTGAATAACCGACTATACCACTCTCTTTAGCAATATTTCGTAATTGTTTTACTGTTTTCGTTGTGCAATCCATTTTATATACAGAAGATTTTTCTTTAAGCTCTTTCGAGAATTCAATTTTCGTATTCATGTTTGCGTAGTCTGCGTTATATGCGGAATTTGTTTTTCACATGGGCTTATATAGGCTTATGATTGAGACCTGCGGAATTATCCGAACGATTACGCTCGATGACTCACAGGCGTGTGATTGTAAATCGCCTTAAGGCAACGACGTACAATACTACCGGATATTACGCGATGACACAACGGCGTGTGATGTTATTCGTGGATTGCCTCTCAACGCCTACGCTTTATTGACTCATACGATCGATACCGCGGGAATGTCCCTAACGATTACGCCTATGACTCAACGGTGGGCAGCGCGTTCAATCTTTTAGAAACCTTGGGAATTTCCAATAGTTTAAAGAAGCGGCTATTAGTACGCGTGGGTGTGTTTAGTCATAGCGAGAATGTGGGTATTATAGAAATGTGGTTTCTTATTGGTTCTATTTATAATAATAGCTAATAATTTGGGTGGTTATAACAAATTTTAAGCATTGGTTGGATGGTTGGCCCAGAAAAGAACATTTACCTCTACTTACCAATATTGAATATTTACAAGGGTTTTCCTACAACTTTGAATTCTAGGCAGTTGCAATAACTTTACATTCTAGACCTCTTGTATGATGTGTTATGGCAGTATTTCAACAAGATCGCGAATAAACGAATATAGAATACTAGAATAGACAATAAACTTCTAACTAAACATCTTTTACAATTCAACGAATTGTTTCATGTTGGTTCATGTTGGTGTTGGTTCATTTCTATAGGCCTCGCTCCGGGGTCGAATCTTCGTGAGGCGAAACTTCCGGGGGGCGAAGTCTGGGGTCCGTATCCCGTTTTCTGATCTTATGTCTCTCTGGCTGTATCGAAGACACTGAAACTGTTCTTGGTGAACGAGTTTTTTTCGGTCGGCTGAACCTAGAATTTGGAATTCTCGCCCTGTGTCTGTTCGTTCTGCTCGATCGCTTATATCATTTCTTTCCCAACTGAAAACTTGCCTCTGATCCATCATAGGCTGCCTCTCTGTCTCGTACGGACTGATCTTCTAGATATTGACGGTATTGACCTGAATACGGTTTGGTTTTGTGCGCCATCGGTTGATCCCTTGTGCATTAGACATTGGTGCGATTAGTTACTAATTAATAAAATTAATTAATGGTAATATGTTCTTTGCATATTTATATTCATTACTGCGTCAGCTGTCAAGCTGCTATGCTTTATGTGTTGTTTTGAACAGATTTTTCAATATTTTTTTGTTTCATAGAGTTCAATAGAAATCCTATCGAACCCTTGGCGCCCTCAATTTGAAGTCGCATATTTCGATTATTAAGGCAATAAATTGCAAGTCATGTAAATGTTCATCTTAACCAGTTTTATGGAGATTTCATTAATAGCAGCCATGCATGGGGCGTATACGAATAGGTTACGCTCCAGCTTCCTACACTCAAAAACATGAACGACCTCTACTGGCTTAGATTGGGTAATATTTATGGCTAACTCTAACCCGCAATTTCATAAAGATAATCAGGAAGAGACTTTCATTCTTTCATTTTAAAATTGTACATGTTTTATTATTTGTGATGGAAACACGCGCATTAAATGCGCATTAAATTACCACCAAATAAGATACATCCTGAATTATTAGGCAAAATGTTTGCCTAATAATTCAGGATTTCCAGCTCAGATATTGCAGTATCAGGGCAGGTTTTATTTTCCGACTTTGATATGGTTAGCTAAGTCACGACCACGTCTACTAAAAACACGTGAATGCGTGCATGGGTGCGTTTGCCCACTGGGGCATGCGATATTCTATAGTGGCAACGTACTGGTCTGTCAACCTAGAGAATGAAGGTTCAAATCCCCACCAAAATAGAGACCTTGAAGTTTCTGTTCCACTTGAGCCCCTAAAGGGAACCCAGTTAATTTGATGAGTACATCATTGTCCTGCACAATCTGTAGGATCTGGATTCTGGACTTACCGTCAAATTAGATTTCTTCGGCATATTAAATTTTAACAACCAATCTATTGTGTGAGATTTTATAAAAGGTGATGTATCGTCAAAATTCGTCACCCTATTGCACACACGTATATACATACAAACGTGTACAATAATTAACAAATGTGAGCATTAATTTTACGATTTATCTTAGCAACCAAATTGACTTTATGGGCGCCGTCATTTTAAATCTTAACAGCTAATCTAATTTTTAAGGGCGTCGTCATCGGGAATCTTAAGAAGTAATTTAATTTCATCGGCAACGTTGCCGACTTCACAGCATCCATGCAGTAGCCTCATTTTTTTAAAGGCTCCGCCATCTTGAATGCTTACGACCGGTCTTATGCTATGGGCGACGCAATCTTCAAAGCGTGAATAGAAATCGCGAGAACGTAAGGAAAAACTGAGACAATTTGCCACCGATGAGAGCTGAAGCGTATACGTCTGTCTAGACTTAACCGTTGGCAATCGAGCGGCATCGCGTGCTCGGCCCAATAGACTCATAAATGAGTCATAATGATTCCTTGAAAACAGGCGACGACCAGTAAATATAAATTCGACCATGACTGTTAAAGTAGTTCTCGTGTAGCTGGATGTAGAGGGAAAAGAAGCGTCATTTTTATTGGAGGAGTCTGGGACTAAGTTTCCTACGTAGACAGTGAAGAGCTTTGTCTTTTGTCTTTGTTCGTTCGTTTTGCTTCTGCATCTGACTGACAGGAACTAAAGTGGAATTTTTAGCTTAAGATTTCTCAACGCTTTGGCTGGATTAAACTGTAGCAACTCTTTTCCATCTCCATCTCCATCGTCTTGCAGCAACAGCAGCATTTCATCATCGTCGTCGTCATCATCATCATCACCATCGTCGTCGGCATAATGGCCATCGTGATCACCATCATCAATCGTCGTCACAGTAATCATCATCATCATCACCACCATCAGTCGTTGTCGTCGTCATCATCATCATCATCGTCATTGTCGTCGTCGTCGTCGTCATCGTCATCGTCATCATTATTGTCGTCATCAATCCGCAGACGTGTCGAATTGTTTAATAGACATTATGTACATCGATTGATTGACTGGTAGCTGGGGAGCAGAGAGACATATGTCCCCGGGGTCAAAGAAAAGGGCGCCAAAATGAGGGTTAAAATTAATAATTTTAGTCTTGATTTTGATGTGGTTTTAACTAATGTATCTCAAATAAATTTATAAGATTTAATTTTGTCGCCAAAAATATCCAGTTATATCCTCATTATTTTCAAACCAGTTGTCAGGCATGATTTTGGCGCCCCATTGTACACCAAAGGGTATTTCCGAATCTGATAGGCTAATTGTGGGGCGCGGTGGTGTATGGGTATGTTCGGTGCCTTGCAGCCGGAGGGTTGCGGGTTCGAGTCCACCTCAAGTCGCCGCGTAGGGACCCTGGGCAAGTCCTTCACTTGCAATTGCTCATGGGCTTCGGCGTGAAACTCCGATTCAGTATCTGCGCTGTAGTCGGGAGCGCCTCTGAGTAGAAATCTTGAAGGGGCGCTATAACAAGTGCTCAAACATATATAATAGGCTCCAACAATTGACATATAGCCACGGAGGATTTCGCGCATATCACAAAATGGGCTAAAAACAAGAATCTGCGGTTGAATCCATCTAAAACGAAGGAAATGCTAATATCACTCATTTATGCTAATAGAAGGACTATGGAGCCGGATGATCCCTGACATCATCCGGGGGTGGGGGGCTGTTACACGAGTAGCATCAATGTGCGTGATTGGTGTCACCATCGCTCGGATCTCAGAATGGATCAGCACCTCGAAAGAGTCATCGCGTCTGCCTGAGCCTCCTCGTCCCCTTACGCACTTGGGACCCTTCGATCACACGACCTCTCTGGAAAGGCCCACCACGAAGTTGCCAAAAGCAACAACCCTCGCACATACAATGTATGCCTCCCCGGCGTTGTGGGGTTATGCAAGCAGGGAGAAAAAGAATAAAAAGACAGACTTATAAACCGTATGAAGCGCAGAGATTCCCCCTCCCCTCTCCCCCAGATGCCGGGGGTGCAACAGACCAGGCCATGCAGAAACGCCGACGCCGTGCTATTCCCCGCAATCTGCCTCAACCCTGACCATGTACTCCGGAGACTTTCCCCCAAACTAGACAAAATGAATATCATCTAAGACCAAGAACTCACAATTTCACCCTCCCCAGAAGGATGAACGACATTTTACAACCCGTATCCTATATGAAAACATGTATTAATCATTAGCCTAATCGTGACAACCATATAGCTATAAAAATGCAGCCATAGAAACTCTATAATTATACGATTGTAAAAATGATGCGTCGTTGTCATTCTGTCTTAAAGAATAAACGATAATTTAGTGATAGATGGATCTACGCATTTCACTGCAAACTCTAATAACAATTTCACTGCTATTAGCAGACAGCAGCGCTGTTAATGATACCGTTATATACATGCATTTTATACAAAGATATATGCATGCATATGCACACATACATACATACACACATACATACATACATACATGCATGCATACATACAAACATACATACATACATACAAAAATGCGTATTATTTGAGGTGCAATGGGTTGCAAGAACCGGAAAACGTACAAATACTAAGTAGTAAGTAGTTTGCTCCCCGAAACACGAATAATACGTAATTGGTTTAAACGCGCGCGTGCACGTGTGTGCGTACGTGTGTACTTGCATGTGTGCATGTATGTCAGCAGTGTGTCAGTGTGCGTGCGTGTTTGAATATCGTATCGTATCGTATCGTATTTAAGCATTTGTAAAGCGCCTCTCGTAGGGTGAACCGTTCAGAAGCGCTCCCAGTGTGCTAAGCCCCGTGAAAATAAACAGGTTTTGAGAAAAGCGAAAGAAGAAGAGAGACTGCCAGAGAGAATTTTAGAGCGAACAGAAGGAGAAAGAGCATTCCAAAGAGAGGGACCAATTGAAGCAAAGGAACGAGCCTGAGCCATAGCAGTTCTACTACGGGGAACCAAGAGGTCAAGTCTATTGCAGGAACGAAGTGGACGGTGGGAGGAAGCTGAGTGTGGCCGAAGTAGTACGCCAACCAGATATTGCGGGGCAAGACCCCTCTGAGCCTTGAAGATCAGAGAGAGGATTTTAAATTGTATGCGAGCATGCAGAGGGAGCCAATGAAGTTCATCAAACATAAAGGAAGAGATGTGAGAGTACCTGGGAAGGCGCGCTATAAGTCTAGCAGCTGTGTTGAGGACCGACTGAAGAGGAGAGAGACGAATCTTAGGAAGACCAACAAGAAGGGAATTGCAGTAGTCAATCCGAGAAAATACAAAAGCATGAACTAAAGTTGTGAATATGGAGGAGGAGACAGAACGACGAATGACCCTGAGACGCCTTAAGTGAAAATAGGAGGAGCGTGAGAGATTAGAGATGTGATCGGTAAAGGTAAGTGAACTATCAAGGGTAACACCCAGATCACGTACACTTGACGAGAAAGAGAAGAGTGGGAACTTTTCAGAGAGGAGAGCAAAATCAAGTTTATGGAGCTGCTGAGGGGTACCAAACCAGATGAATTGAGTCTTAGAAGCATTAAGGGAGAGGCGATTAGATGACATCCAAAAGTGGAGATGATTAGAGAGAGATTGAATACTCCCGACCAAAAGCAACTGCGATGACGAAGGACCATGAACAAATGCTTGCACATCATCAGCGAAGAGATGACCAGCAGCACCACAGATCGGAAAAAGAGAGGAGATGTCAGCCGTATATAAAATAAATAAGAGAGGACCGAGAACGGAGCCTTGAGGGACACCCAGTTTAACGTGGACCCATTGGGTTCTGGAGTCACCAGTAACAATCATTTGGGTTCGTTCAGATAGGTATGAGCGAAACCAACAAAGGGGGAGGCCCTTAAGCCCATAAGAGGTCTCAAGACGCTGAAGAAGAATCTCATGATCAACCATATCGAAAGCTGCTGAGACATCATAGAGAGCCAGAAGAGTCAGTTCAGACCTATCAACAGCAGAATAGATTTCAGAAAGTAGGGAAAGGAGGGCAGTCTCGGTGGAATGGTTAGCCCTAAAGCCAGACTGGTTAGTAGGAAGTAGACCAGATTGATCAAGATAAGGGAGAAACTGGAGAGAGACAAGACGTTCTAGAGTCTTAGAAAGAAAGGATAGATTTGAGATAGGCCGGTAATTATTGCAAAGGTTGGTGTCAAGGTTAGGCTTTTTGAGCGAAGGAAAGACAAGGGCCCGCTTCTGCGAGGGAGGAATGCAGCCTTCAGAGAGCGACCTATTAAACAGATATACCAAGAAAGGGGCAAGATCATCCAAAATGTCATTAATGATAAAAGGGGGTAGTGGATCTAATTCACATGATTTTAAGTTAACAGACGATAAAACTGAACGAAGGTCCGACTCAGAGATAGGTCGAAAACCATCGAAGACAGCTGACGTTGAGGTAAACGTTGGAGGAGGAGCGTCAGCGGTTGAAGCACGAAGACGGTCGATCTTGGCTGTCAGCATTTCAAGGAATTCATTTGCTGTGAAGGAAGGGGTTTCAGTTGAGCGAGAAGACCGGCCAAGAAGCCCCGAGACAGACGACCACAGACGTCTGGGATTCTTCGCGTTTCGGGAGACCAGCTTTTCCCAGTAAGCTGCCTCCTTTTGATGGTAGAGACGATGGAGGGCACGAAGCTGGGCAATCCAAGCTAATCGATCTTTGGGCTCCTTAGTCCGGCGATAACGTCGCTCTAGGCATCGAGTTTGACGACGAAGTCGATGACAGTCGGCGTCAAACCAGACTGCCAGTGGACGAATACGTGTCCAAACTTTGCGACGAGGAAGCATATTGTCAAGGATATTCGTAACGGTAGAAGTGTAGAGGTCAAATAGCTGTGCGACTGTAAGCGTGTCGAGAGTGGAACTGGGTGAGGAGAGAAGAGTGTCACGTATGGCAGCGCTGAAGGCCTGGTGGTCAAGCGACTTCCACCCCCGCATCATGCGAATGGAATGAATTGGTTGTAGATGAATGGATGGAAGAGTGAAGCTGATGACTGAGTGATCCGAGAGCGTAGGAGGAGTAACTGTGAGATCATCCACTTGATCGTCATCAGTGGTGATGACAAGATCAAGATGGCCACCTAATATGTGGGTGGGTTGATTGATATGCTGGCGAAGGCCAAACTGTGACAGAAGGTCGAGGAATCGGATGGAAGTAGGAAGAGTAGGTTCTTCTAGATGAATGTTAAAATCTCCAAGGATAATGAGCTGGCTGTTCCGCGTAATGAGGATCTCCAGAATAGAGGAGAGCTCTTCAAAGAATAGTCCAGTAGGAGACGAGGAACCGGGTCTGTAGATCGTGAGGAGGGTGACAGGACCACGAGGAGTGGCAATGCTCAGGCAGAGAGCTTCCAACGTGGTAAACGAACAGTCAAATTGCATTTGTGAGACGCGTAGCGAAGAGCGGAAGAATACTACGATGCCACCGCCACGGGCCTGGCGGCCGTCTGGATGAGGCGGACGAGGGCAATCGCGCGAAGAGAAGCCCGAAGGAGTTGCACGCAAGATAGGTACGTCGTCGGAGGCAAGGTGCCAGCTTTCAGTGATGGCGAAGACATCAAGCTGGTCCTGGAGAAGGGTTTGAGCGACGTAGGCGTATTTCTCGGATAGAGAGTGAGCGTTCCAGGTGGCGATTCGAAGACCGGACGGATGAGCAGGCGGTGGAGGAGATGGAGTAGTTTTAGGGTCTGGTGGTGGTGGTGGTAGTGATGTATGGGTCTGGTGGTGGTGGTGGTGGTGGTGGTGGTGGTGGTGGTGGTGGTGGTGGTGGTGGTGGTGGTGGTGGTGGTGGTGGAGGGTGATACTCTGCTTAACTGGACGACGGACGGGGTCTTATTTGGACCGAAGTCCTCTTCGTCTCTCGGTAATTGAAGCACTGCAGCTGCAGATGATGCGTAGCCATGGTAATGTCGTCGCCATGTCTTATAGATAACAGCCTCCTCCCTCCTCTTCATCCACCCCACCCTCCCTCCGTCCCTCCATCCGTCCCTCCGTCCGTCCCTCCCTCTAGCAATGTCGTCAAATAAGCCGTCTACTTTAACTGAAACAAAGTCGACGCACGGACGAACGGAAGGATGGATGGAGCCAGATGGCCTGATAACTGGTTGGTTGGATGTCTGGCTGGAAGTCTGGATGAATATATGACTGGATGTATGACTAGATGCATGGCTAGATATATGGCTGGTTGTCTGGCTGGATATTTGGCTGGCTGGATGTATGGCTAGATGTATGGCTAGATGTATGGCCGGCTAGTTGGCCGACAAATATCTCCATGCATGCCAAATATACATACATATGCACATACATACATGCATACATGCATACAACAATACATACACACATACATACACTATATACATCTGTATGCATACACAATGCATGCATTCATGCATTATATATGCATATAAATTATATATACAAAGATATATACATGATGCTGAAAACGACACAAATACATACAGACAGCGAGAGACACAGATAGACACAGACATAGAGAGACAGACAGACAGACAGACAGGGAGGCAAAGAGAGACAGACGCAGAGGATAGATTCTAAATTATATAATTTGAGGCTCCATAGAGTGTAGCTAATGTAAATTGCACGGACTTCCGAAACGAGTCATTCCTTCCGGTTACCGTACTTATCGATTATCACGACCGTCTGAGTGGTGGTGGTGGTGGTGGTGGCGGTGGTGCTGGTGGTGGTGGTGCTGAGTGCTGGTGGTGGTGGTGGTGGTGGCGGTGGTGCTGAGTGGTGGTGGTGCTGGTGGTGGTGGTGGTGGTGGTGGTGCTTGGTGGTGGTGGTGGTGGTGGTGGTGGTGGTGGTGGTGGTGGTGGTGGTGGTGGTGGTGGTGGAAGTGGTGGTGGTGGTGCTTGGTGGTGGTGGTGCTGAGTGGTGGTGGTGCTGAGTGGTGGTGGTGGTGGTGGTGGTGCTTGGTGGTGGTGGAGGTGGTGGTGGTGGTGGTGGTGGTGGTGGTGGTGGTGGAAGTGGTGGTGGTGGTGGTGCTTGGTGGTGGTGGTGCTGAGTGGTGGTGGTGGTGGTGGTGGTGCTTGGTGGTGGTGGTGGTGGTGGTGGTGGTGGTGGTGGTGGTGGTGGTGGTGGTGGTGGTGGTGGTGGTGGTGGTGGTGGTGGTGGTGGTGGTGGTGGTGGTGGCGGTTGGGTGGTGGTTGTGGTGATGGAGGCGGTGGAAATGGTGGCGGTGGAGCTTGTGGTGGTGGTGGTGTGGGCGGTGATGGGGGCGAAAGTGGTGGTGGTGGCACAATGGACAATGGATGCATGCATTGCATGCCTGAAGAAACACATGCATAAATACTTTCGTGCACTACCCACATTCATACATCTATACATACATACATTCATGGATACAGTCATAAATACGTACATGCAATACATACATATACTACTCATATACATGCATGCACACATACATAAAACGCATACATGCATACATACAAAGACACATAAATGCATACATATATATATACATACTGCGCTCTTCAAACAGACTTGATCTTTTAGTTCCTGAGCTATGGCTCAGTCCCGGTCCTTTACCTCAATTGGTCCCTCCCTTTGAAACACGCTATCTCCATCTACTCGCTCTCAATTTCTAGCTGGTAACCCCTCCTCCTCATTTGCTTTTCTCAAAACCTATTTCTTCTCTCGTGGCCTTGCGCACTGGGAGCGCCTCTGAACGGTTAACCTTACTAAAGGCGCTTTATAAATGTTTTCAATACAATACATACATACATACATACATACATACATACATACATACATACATACATACATACATAAATACATACACACTTACATACATACATACAATACATAAATACATACATAATATAATAATAATATTCTTTATTGAAACAATCCGGTTGACAAACCGCAACCGGTTACAGTGTACAATTATGCAATTGAAACAATTCACAAGAACACAAATGACAGAAGACATAAATCTTAACTACTAACAGAACAGACAGCCTGCAATACACGCAGCACTGAAGACAAAGGGTCCCTCCCACTTACCTTTCGTGACGATGCTAGACGTTCGACATTACACAATGAGATTTATGAAAGAGTTCTCATTGACAAACGACGTACATACATGCATACATACATACATACGTATATACATACATATATATTATACATACATACATACATGCATACATACATACATACATGCATACATACATACATGCATGCATAATTATATTCGTTTATTGAGAAAGACAACTCTAATTGGCACACCGCAATCAGTTACAATGTCATAGAGTTAATAGAAGATAATAGGTGTTTGTTTTACTCATTGCGTAGTTGACTTTAATGTTCAAATGAGGAATGGACATAGTCATTGAACACTAGCATAGAGGACTCTAGGTATGAAGTTTTTATTGTCTTTGAGGGGCAGCTCAAACGGGTGCCGTCTGGGCCGTAGGTTGTAGCGTCTCTCGGCCACAGGAGGGAACAGGCCACGTAGAACGTGGAACTCGTTCTGGATCAATGCCCGCAGCAATCCGCCGTCCGCCCTGGTCGCCATCTATTCAAAGGTCAGCGAATTCATCGGAAGAAACCCCAGTCTCCGCATCCGGCGCAGCATACGCTCGAGTCTTTCGTTGTCCTCACCCGAGGCGTAGCCCCACCATGCTGGTGCAGCGTACAGGAGACGTGCAACTGATGTTGCTCTAGCGACCTCATGCAACGCTTTTGGTGGTAGGCCATGGGACCGCAGTATTCTCAGAGCGTATAAAGATCTAGAACAGGCGCTCAGCAACTCAGATACGTGCAGGGTCACTCAAAGATGATCCAGGATGGTAACTCCGAGGATCCGCATAGAGGTCACCCTCTCCACGTTGTGAATCAGAACCGGGGGCTCGATCTTTCCTCGTCGAACAATCAACATTTCACGTGATTCGCTGGAATTTAAACGTAGAATGTTACGCTCGGCCCAGAGCGTGATATGTGCTCCAGTTCCTCTCTGATGGTATTCCTCATTTTTTCTCCGACCAGCAGATAGGTGCCATCGGCGTATTTGACCATTCTATTCTCTGGATGAATATAGGATGAAGATCCGAAACACCAACAAGGTAGGAGGATGAATGATACATACATACATACATATATACATACATACATACATACATACATACATACATACATACATACATACATACATACATACATACATACATACATGCATACATGCATATATACATACATACACACATACACACATACATACACACATACACACATACACACATACACACATACATACATACGTATACATAAACCATGAATGATTGGCCATTTGTTCTCGGAGCCATGGCGTCACGATGCAAACGCTGTTGCCCGGTCGATACATCATAGGCATCTATTATAGATGTAAAGCGCCGAGACGTCGTTTGTCAAAGAGACCAGGTCTTTCATAAATCCCATTGTGTAATGCCGGACGTCTAGCGTCGTCACGAAACGTAAGTGGGAGGGACCCTTTGTCTTCTGTGCTGCTCTTGTCGGTTCCACAGCTGATGCCAACCAACAGTGGACCAACAGATCTTTTGCTCTCATTCCCTACAGGTATACGAACGCACCTGACACCGTAAACAGCCCCGCTCCTTATAAGTGTTTTCCTCGGTTTTTCTTTTCCTTTCATCGTCCGTTAGTATCCATAAAAAGACTTTCTTCTCCGGTTCCTAATTGCTTCGGTTACGATTTCCTTCGGTGTCTTTAATGGCTGCCGTTGTTAAGCAATATATGGCTAGCAGTTGTTGAGTGGTTTCTGTTGAGTGCTTTGGCTGTCATTTGTAACGTGGCTTGTTTAGCTCTATTCAATTGGTTTGTTTGACGGTGGTGGAGATGGTTTATCCAGTCAGTACTCTGTTAGCGATGTGCGATAACTTGTGGTTAACGTGCTTTACTATCAACCGAAAGGTTGAGAGTTCAAATCCAGAAACTTACTACAAAATTTCAGTTCCACTTCCGTCCCCTGGCCAACTCAGATATAATGAGTACATTGACCGTACACTGTCAGTGGAAAGTTCAGGATTGGCGACCACCTTTATATGCCGAGGCTAAGAAAATGAAGTCGATTACACTTCAAATCTATGGCTATCTTTTAGGACTAGTTAAAGGTGCTGATATTCTTCTTCCTCTTCCTCTTCCTCTTCCTCTTCCTCTTCCTCTTCCTCTTCCTCTTCCTCTTCCTCTTCCTCTTCCTCTTCCTCTTCCTCTTCCTCTTCCTCTTCCTCTTCCTCTTCCTCTTCCTCTTCCTCTTCCTCTTCCTCTTCCTCTTCCTCTTCCTCTTCCTCTTCCTCTTCCTCTTCTCTTCCTCTTCCTCTTCCTCTTCCTCTTCCTCTTCCTCTTCCTCTTCCTCTTCCTCTTCCTCTTCCTCTTCCTCTTCCTCTTCCTCTTCCTCTTCTTCTTCTTCTTCTTCTTCTTCTTCTTCTTCTTCTTCTTTCTTCTTATTCTTATTCTTATTCTTATTCTTATTATTATTATTATTATTATTATTATTATTATTATTATTATTATTCTTATTCTTATTATTATTATTATTCTTATTCTTATTCTTATTCTTATTCTTATTCTTTTTTCAGTCTGTAGTAAGTTGACAAATTTAAGAGTTCGTACTTTCAGGAAAACGTGGTTTCTGCCTAGTTGAAGGAAGCATGCAAGTATGTGTCTACGTATGTTTCATCTGGGATTTTGCCAATACTAGCAATCCATCTATTTGCCTAGCAGCCTATAACACCAACAACTTGTTCTGGCTATCAGTTGCGCTGACGTAGTCGGTGGTAAACAGGTATGGAGTATAGCATCATCATCATCATCACCATCAACCTTATTAACATCATCATCATCATCGTCGTCAACTGGTTAACATTATTGTCATCATCATCTTCATCAACGTCAATGGTATCGTCGTCGTCATCATCAGTAGCAACATCATCAGATGAAAAATGATAATAACATCATCAGATGAAAAATGATAATAACATCATCAGATGAAAAATGATAATAACATCATCAGCTTGCATCAAACAGTCAGTCAGACAGACAGAGACATTGTACAAAGAGTGATGATTCATCACAGTGCAGGCGCACTGTGATGACGTTATTCCTGGCGCCGTAACAAAAGCGCGCAGGACAAAAGCGCGCCGACAAAAGCGCGCCGACAAATGCGCGCCGACATATGCGCGCAATGATAACAGCCACGACAAAAACGCGCAAGACAAAAGCGCGCAGCTCGAACATATAGCGTACCGCGTAACTTGATAGGTAGGCTATTACAATTATAGACCCATGCAAGTAAAAGAAATTAGCACCCAATTCTGGCTTAAATAAAAGTTGGATAGATGACAAAATGTAATTGCTTAAAATAGAAGTTGGATTGCCGAAAATAATTCTTGCCTAAATACAAAGTTGGATTGATGAGAATAATTCTTGCGTAAATAGAAGTTGGATTCATGAAATTAGTTTTTGTGAAATTAGAAGTTGGATTGATAAAAATCATAGTGTCCTGTTAAACTAGAAGTTGGATTAATGAAAATAACTTTTTGTGCATGTAGGAGTTGAATTGATAAAAAATAATACTTGCGTTGACTCTAAATGGAAGCCGGATAGATGACGGTTGTCATGTACATTGGTATTGGTATTAAAAGGCCATGTAGAGCAGTGCTTCCCAAAGTAGTGGTCCGCGGATTTGGTGCCGGTCCGCGAGCCCTCAGTTGCCGGTCCGCAAAGTGAGTCAAGAAACTGGTCAAATTGTCTCGGAATCAAGAAATGGCTATTATAATTTTAAAGTCATAACAAGAAACACTTATTAGGCTAACAGTTAAAGGGTAGTAGAGTCATAGAACTGGCTAAACATGCATTCAAATCGAGTTTAATACATTTTGAGGAATTTAGGTGATCGTAAACGAATTTAAAAGAGAAATAGGCTCATTAATAATTCTGTCACCGGTCCTCCTGCAGTGAGAAAATTTCTGCCGGTCCTCGACACTGAAAAGTTTGGGTAGCACTGATGTAGAGGCCATGTATATGAAACTATTATGTTAAAATGCGTACATAATAGAGAACGCTAAAACGATAAATTACTCTGACGACTTGGTAACATTTTGTGTGCAGTTTTGAAAATTTCAACTTAAAAAAATATTTTTCTGCGCGCTTTCGTCGGCGCGCATTTGTCCTGCGCGCTTTTGTGGCTGCGCGCATTTGTCGGCGCGCTTTTGTCGGCGCGCTTTTGTCCTGCGCGCTTTTGCCGGGCTACCGTTATTCCTATAGTTGCCTGTAGCTCACTCTTTCTATAATGTCTCTGTCTGTCTGACTGACTGTCTTCTGTCTTCCCATCTTTATATCTATCTATCTATCTGTCTGTCTGTCTGTCTGTCTGTCTGTCTGTTTGTCTGTCTGTCTATCTGTCTCCCTCCCTCTCTGTCTGTCTGTCTTCCTCTCTGGCTCTCTCTGTCTCTGTCTCTATCTCTCTGTCTCTGTCTCTGTCTCTGTCTCTGTTTGTCTGTCTGTGTTTGTCTCTCTCTCCCTCTCTCTCTCTCTCTCTCTCTCTCTCTCTCTCTCTCTCTCTCTTTGCTCTCTCTGTCTCTCTGTCTCTCTCTCTCTCTCTCTCTCTCTCTCTCTCTCTCTCTCTCTCTCTCTCTCTCTCTCTCTGTCTCTCTCTCTGTCTCTCTCTCTGTCTCTGTCTCTGTCTGTCTCTCTGTCTCTGTCTGTCTCTGTCTGTGTCTCTGTCTGTCTGTCTCTGTCTCTGTCTCTGTCTCTGTATCTGTCTCTGTCTCTGTCTCTCTCTCCGTCTCTGTCTCTGTCTCTCTGTCTCTCTGTCTCTGTCTGTCTGTCTGTCTGTCTGTCTCTACCGATGTCTGTCTGTCTGTCTGTCTGTCTCTGTCTGTCTGTCTGTCTGTCTGTCTGTCTGTCTGTCTGTCTGTCTGTCTGTCTGTCTGTCTCTCTCTCTCTCTCTCTCTCTCTCTCTCTCTCTCTCTCTCTCTCTCTCTCTCTCTCTCTCTCTCTCTCTCTCTCTAAGTACAACCAGCCTCCAAAATAATTGCGCCCCATTATGGCGGCCATTTCGTCGATCCCCATAATAACACGATTTCTGTTTTAGATCATCTTCCAACTACAACTGTGAAACATACCTGTGTTAATATGTAAATTCTTGTCTCTCCGATTGGCGCCACGCCTACGTAGTCACATGTTTCACAATTTCTGGCCCTTTAATATAATATCTATACATAATTACATATGTCATACACACACACACACATATATTTATATATATATATATATATATATATATATATATACCTGTACACATGCTGTGTAAAGTCAATGCATATATATATTTATGCATAGCTATATACGCAGTATATTGCATGTAACATTCCTATTTACATATTGTAGAGAGACATTCACGTTATTTGTTGAGACACATAATATGGCGTATAGCCTACACGAAACACAAGTTGTAGCTGTTTATTCATTCATTCATTTAATTAAAATAATTTATATAGCTCCCTTCAAGATTCCTACCCAAGGAAGTCAAATTGCCCATCCGCATGACATTCTAATCCAATGACTTCTATGCCTTTATCATAGAACACAAGGCGTCGATCGGCCACTACATTGTCTTCTCAGTTTGTCATCCGTCAACACCAACGTCTCCATTGGCCTTTCCAGGTGGAGTTTGATCACATGGGAAAACAAGCCGATACTACCTCTTATCAGGATGGACGCGTCCATGGTCCATGGCAGCTCTCGAGACGTCGAGAACAAACGCACAAACAACAATTAGACACAGAGAGAGAGAAACGAGAGAGAGAGAGAGAGAGAGAGAGATAGAGAGAGATAGAGGGAGAGGCAAATAGCTAGTATACACGAAAGCATCTATATAATAGGCCACACTGGGAGTTAGAACGAACGAAAATGATCAAGTAAAATCCACAGATGACCAATTTAATTTGTTAGAATATATGCGGCCATCTTGGCCACGCCACGTGCACATCATCCGAACACACGTGTAGAATTTAATACATGTATGGTTTGTTGAATGTATTTATGTAGGCCTAGTCATGTATGTATGTAAATATGTATTATGTATGTACGTATGTATGGATAGATGGATGGATGTATGCATGAATGTATGCATAAATATATATATTATGTATGTCTGTATGTATGTATGTAATGTGTGTATGTATAGATGTTGGATGAGTGCATGTAAGCATCTGGCATCTATTTTTATAGCGCCTTTTATGAGCTCTCGAAGCTGCGAAGAACCGCTGTGTGGGTAATAAAAGGATCGTGCCTTTAGTCAAATGTCTCTATGATCATATGAATAAATGATGAATTTTAATATCAACAGCTATCCCATCATCATCATCATCATCATCATAATTATCATCAGCAGCAGCAGCAACGACGACAACGACATCTTAGTCGTTGTAGTCATTATCAGAAACATGTCCTCCAGTTAGATCCTCACTGTCGTCGTCGTACTTGTCATCATCATTTTCATCATAGTCATCATCGTCATCGTCAGTAACAGTGACGTTCTGTTCATCATATCACCATCATCATCATTATCATCGTAATCTTCATCTTTATCATAGCAGTAATCATCATCATCATCATCATCATCATCGTGAGCATCATTTGCGTCGTCATTAACATCGTCATAATCATCGTTATCATCGTCGTCATTATCCTAGTAAGTAACCTTGACGTTGTCATCATCGTCATCATCATCGTCGTCGTCGTTATCATCATCAGTGACTTGTCTGTGGCATGCTGCTACTGTTGTTCAACGACATCATCATGATTTAATTATAGTTTTGTGCATATTAACAGGAGTTGAGACAGAATATAATAATGTAGAACCCTTCCATTCTTAATCGGATGAAGTGTTGGCCCTTCAGACAAACTCATCGCTCATTCCCAACTAATCCAATTTCAACAGCAATTTATGATCGCCCGGAAACGCATTAAAAATAGGTTACACAAGTGCATCCAATCATCACCCGCGTGCATTTATATTCCGCCGACAAAATCTAACTGACAATGCACTTTCAAACAGACATCTAATGTGGAAAAAACGTATAATGCGAGATGATCGCATGCAAGATGATGCAATCTAATGTAATAAGATTGTAATCCACTGTTACCAAATTTTAATGAAAGCAGAACGGATTATAAAGTTGATACGGATGAATCTTATTCCGTGACTTGTTAAAATCCTGTTTTCGGTGTTGTGCACTCGATGAGAAAACATTCTAAGAGGTGAACTAAAGACAAAAGGTCAAAGTAAAGGGTTTGTTGTTCTAGAGAAAAGGATCATTCTTTAAAAAGAATCTGCGGATTTACATCTACGAACTATAATTATAATGACTGCAGTAACCACGATAGATCACATCTGCTTCACAGATAAGAATATATATAATTATATGGTCGCTTAGGTAACATTAAATAGATAATTTATTGAAGTTGTGACAATAATTTAATAATATTCATCAAAATCTAAAAGAATGTCTTATTCCTTAATGTCTCATCCTATGTAGGCCTACTTTAATATGCATAATTCTATCCACAGTCCAAGAGTAAGCTAACATAATAACACTACAGCTATGTACTTTATGACCTATACACAAACGAGCTGTATATAATATCATGTCCCGCTTTTCATCATTCTTCCAATAGGTTTCAAAATAAATTCGCTTGAAAGTATATTTAATTATCCATGTGTGTGACGAGATCATATTCGACACCAGTAAAAGCGCACACGCATCTATCTAAAGAGCCCGTCATCAACACACACCTCACCATCTTTTCTATCCATCTCTTCATCCTCCGTATCCCAATCACCTCAATCCTCTCACGTCTTCCCGCCCACCCACCCCACCCCATGTCCGTGACAGACAGCCAGACTTAAAGAGCAGAGTGGCTCATCCATCCGTCCGTCCGTTCATCCCGTCCGTCCGTCTGCCTTCTGTCCGTCCGTGTGCCTGTTCTTCCTTCCGGTCTCCCTCCCGTGTATGTTTCCGCTCATCCTTCCATTCATTCCTACCTTTATCCCCTCATTCCTTCCCTTATTTCTTCATTCCATCTTTTATTCCTTCATTCCATCTTTTATTATTTCATTCCAACCTTTATTCCTTCATTCCTTCATTCCTTCATTCCTTCCTTTATTCCTTTATTCCTTCCTTCAATCCTTCATTCCTACCTTTATTCCTTCATTTCATCCTTTATTCCTCTATTCCTTCCTTCATTCCTACCTTTATTCCTTCATTCCATCCTTAATTCCTTAATTCCTTCCTTTGTTTCTTTATTCCTTCCTTTATTCCTCCATTTCTTCATTCCTACCTTTATTCCTTCATTCCTTCCTTCATTCCTTCCTTTATTCCTTCCTTTATTCCTTTATTCCTTCCTTAATTCCTTCAGTCCTTCATTCCTACCTTTATTCCTTCATTCATTCCTTTATTCCTTCCTTCAATCCTTCATTCCTACCTTTATTCCTTCATTTCTTCCTTTATTTCTCTATTTCTTCCTTTATTCCTTCCTTCATTCCTACCTTTATTCCTTCATTCCATCCTTAATTCCTTCATTCCTTCCTTTGTTCCTTTATTCCTTCCTTTATTCCTTCATTCCTTCATTCTTACCTTTATTCCTTCATTCCTTCCTTCATTCCTTCCTTTATTCCTTCCTTTATTCCTTCAGTCCTT